>JAGSMT010000711.1:0-93052 GCA_029286875.1 Lamproptera curius
CATCAGGCTTTCACTTGATCGTCTGCTTCACGTGTTACAATCAAAATCCCGTTTAAACATTGAATTGTATCGTATGGTGCTAAAGTTACCAACGATGTCTTATAGATAAACGAAAAATATTAGATGGTTGACAAAATTATACAGTTATTCATAGAATGTCTTAAAATTTTTCTATCCCCGTCTCCCATTTGGGATATGCAAAGCAACTTTGAAGAGTAGATCCAACTGAAACTTAAGACTTGAAATTGAATATTAATTAGAATTCATCAGTTCGTATTCGTACACTTAGCTTTATGTGTAAGTTATATTTCTCCTTAAGGCATAGAGCTTCAGGTGACAGATATTTAGGCTAAAATCTACAAATTTATTATGCATTGAATTTAATTTAGGTATTAGAATAATTGTTAGCAAAATAGGTCCAAAGCTGTTATAATGAGATTCTAACACAATTTAATAATCTTAATTATTGCCAGAAGTGTCGAGTTTACTGTATAAATAATGCGCGTTATGGCCTACTTGTGATATTTTGACTAACGTACTGACAGACTGACGGACGGATTTTTGAAAAGAATGGTGTTATTATTTGAAGTTTAAGGACCCTGAAGCAATTTTTTCTAAGCTTGTTTTAAGTATGTTAACTTATTTACTGCAGAAACTTAAATTTTGTGAACTTAACATATTATGCAAAAGAAATGCTAAAACTCAAAACAGGGCATCGCAACGACCTGACAGCATATTGAGCAAAGTGATGCTTTGTTACGAAATTAAGTTTACAATAACGGACTTTGGCCTATTTCAAAAATACACAACGGCTTTAAAAACTTTCATTAAGAAAGCCTGCAAATATATTAATGCAAAAATTCTGATGATTCTGTGATAATTGTAATATACGAAAACTAATGTTTACTTTTAGCTCATGAATGAGTTTCCTCACACGCAAAGAAATTATCATAAGATTTACTTGCTTTACAGTTTAAAAATGTTTCATTTTATTCTGTTGTTCATTTAGGAATATGTAAAAGGTTAAGTACTCATGTTTTTTTTATCAAGAAGTTTTTTTATCAATAGTAGTGTTTTCACACTACTGCTTTGCGGTAGAAATAGGCACCGCCGTGGTATCCACCTAGACAGTCCCCAGTATAAATGGGGACCTACCACCGGTGAATAACTAATCAGTCAATTTCAGCAGTAAATTGCTAAGATTTATCATCTAGTATTTATGATAATTCATGAAGTACATAAAGTATTAATGTCTCATATATTACTTTTATATGTATTTGTATATAAATTTTTGTAGATTTATGTATGTATAGAAGTATGTATGTAATGTATGTGTTATCGTAGTATATGTATGTGTGTTATTATAACATCATATTTAACTTGTAACGATTTAGGTCCTGAATATAACTCGTTTTAGGCTAAGCTTAGAATTAGCCGTGGAACTGACGACTGCTGGAGTCGGAAAGTTCTAGAGTGCAGACCGAGGATCGGCAAAAAAAAGTGAGGGACAGCCTGCGGCAAGATTAAATGACTACATTCGCAAAGATGAAATGACTACATTCACAAAGTGGTCGGTATGGGCTTGATGAGAACAGCCGAAGATAGGTATCGGTTATGTGCATTAGGGAAGGCCTTTGTCCAGTAGTGGACTGACACAGGCTGTTGATGATGAAACTTTCTTTAGGTATTAAAAATACGAATGTCATAATAGACACTAAAATTTAGGCAAATATGAGGTGAAAGACAAAAGAAGGAATAAAAAATTTATTTAATTGGTAATTTGCGATTTAGCTACAATGGTAGTAACAAATAATCGCAATGCGATAGTAGAAACGAACATGAAAATATATAACATAAAATTATGACCGACTTTAAACACATGATTCAAATACATGACAGATGTCACAATACAAGCGGGTAACAATATGCCCTTTATACGAAATTGTAGATTTTTCCACAGCTTTTTAATTTTCTTAGGTCATTTTCAAGAAAATTATAAAAATGTCGTATATTACAACTTTTATGTACGCAGAAAAAATATTTTTTCAACGCCATAACATAACGCATAAATAGTAAATATCTTATCATAAAATTAAAAAAAATGTACTAAATGGAGCTAATATGTTTCTTCTAAAAAGAGAATGAACAGAATTGGAACTCTAGGAGCGGAGCAAATAGGTAACTATATAAAAATCTTACGCTCCTAATTAAGTATCTCCTTCTTTTAGAATGTTGCTTAAAAATTGCACGAAAATATTAATATAAATCTATATAATAAAAATATTATTTTGATACAAAACAGAAAAATAAATTAAAGAAACAATATACAAGTACTCTAAGCTTCACAACAATATGTTGGGCAATTAGTTTAGCACAGACATAACACTGTAGTTAAAGGGATGGAAATTACTTCATGTATTGTGACATTATTTTCACTAATGGAATATGTCAATACATGCGGCAATTCTGTAAAGCATGAGCAATGCTCGGGTAAAAGAAGCCTTATCTACGAGATGGATGCGCCCGCGCGGTGTGATGAATAATTTAGAACTACGTCCACGTCGGTTCACAAACAGCTTAAACGCAGTGCTTGTACGCGGTTTATTGTATATTTAGTACTGTCTTCAAAAGCTTTCTATAATAATTTAAAAACAAATCCAAGTTATATTGAATCTGTATCACCTTAATCGATAAAACTGTATTATTTATTAAGTCAAGTATATGCGTCAGATTTTCCTTAAATTTTAATTTACACCAAATCATTGATAAAAAGACCGTAAAGATGATCTATATTCTCATCATCAAGTAAATAGATACTACAAGTAATTATAATAAATACAACTTACTAATATAAGAGCATCTTTTGCACCTACCTAAATTTATCCAAACAATGATGTTATTTAATTTACTACTCCAGCAGTATTCCAACTTTATGCACCGCCTGATTTCCCTGGGCTGGTTAAACTGGCTTTAACTGGTTTTCCGGCGAATATGGTTTAAAATTGATAGCATAGAAAACGAAATTAAATAATAAATATTTTTTGCCAAAATATATGCTTTTCAAAATCTGTGGCCCTAAAGCGATCACATTCATTTACCGATACGAACAAAACTTGTTTTACTTGGACTGATTTAAGAAGATGATTTACTATAAGAAATTTCAATTAAAGAATTAACTGTAACGTACATATTGCACAATGACTAAAATAAAAAGTCACGAAAATGTAATCACAATAAAAAAAAACAATTGTTTGATATTTAAATTAATCAGACGTAAATAAGCAAGAATATCTTATTTATGAAGTTAAAACTTTTTAAAATAAGAAGTATCTCCTTCTTTCAGAAAGTCGATCACCATTACATCATAGTGTCTAGCGTACAATTTGAAGTGTAAAGAATATATCCATACTCTACAAGCAAGAGTTGATTTGTAGGCTGAAGTCAATGGAATTTCCGTTAAAAGCTTTTATTTCAATCCCTATTCCAAACACATTTTGGTTTACGGCACCTGTCTTTCAGTCCTGCACCTGTATTTTTTCAAGGAAAGCGCGTATTATTATACATTTTTACTTATTGCTGAATAGTTAGAATACATTAGATTAAATGATAAAATGGAAAACTTTTACTTTTATTTGATTTTGTTTATTAAAAAGTTATTCACAAACATGGGTTTTTACAATGCATAAAATAATGATTTATGGCTCGCCATAGACAATAAAACAGTTACAGCACAAAGTTAGTTTTAAATTTGGCTACTATTTTGATAATATTTTCCATCTTTCGTGTAGACATCTTATTAATATTAACCGATTTCTTAAGATAATTTATAGAAAAAGGCTGAAAACAATTCGCAAGAAGACAATTAAATAAGAGTCTAGTATATTATAAAACATTACCTAAACATTATCCGTAATCCTTTCACGCGTCAATAATCCTCAGAGATCGTAAAACTTTTCAATCACACGCGACCTCGAAGACCCATGCATAAAACAAGAGATAATTAAATCTTTCTTCAGGATCTTTTTAAAGGACTGCGTTATTGTAGCTGATTTCTACCAAGTTTTATTTTAAATGTTTTCTAATTAGCCTCACAAGGTTGTGGTTTTAAAGGACTAATTTTCTAGGAACCGCTTTTCAAAAAAAAGGAAACACTCACGTAAAATATAGATGACATAACAGCTATGAGTGTTCACATCATCAGCCTCGTTAATCCACTGCTGGACATAGGCCTCCCTAATATTTCCTATCCATATCCCACCACGCTGGTCCAATGCGGGTTGGTGGGTGGACCGACTTTTACATGCCCATCCGACGCATGGATCATCTTACTTTTCAGACAATTGGGTGATCGGCCCAAATTGCCCTAACCAACTAGGAAACAACAATGAAAATTTGTTAAGTCCCTGCAGGATTCG
Organism: Lamproptera curius; assembly: GCA_029286875.1. Lineage (NCBI taxonomy): Eukaryota > Metazoa > Arthropoda > Insecta > Lepidoptera > Papilionidae > Lamproptera > Lamproptera curius. The sequence goes on from JAGSMT010000711.1 coordinate 4,416, forward strand.
AACCCACGACCTCCGGTTTCTAAAGCACACGCCCATACCACTAGGCTACGGAGGCAGTCTATGAGTGTTGCTGTCGCATAATTACTGTATTGCTCCAGTATAATTTATGTAGTGCAAGACCAGCGATATGCTCTTTTTAACCGACTTCAAAAAAAGGTTCTCAATTCGTCTCTATTTTTATGTTTGTTACCTAAGAAATTTTGACTGGGTGAACCATTGCGGATGTTTTTTTTTATTTGAAAGCTGGTGCTTCCCGTTTGGTCCCATAGCAATGTGGTCCAGTTCTGACAAAAGCATCCATAAAAATTGAATAAATTTGAAATTTACATTAACAATGTGCTCAACAAATCGACAATTAATATCTCAATATCGCGCCAATCGATTTGAAGTCGGTTTGTTTTTTGTAAAAAATTTGTACTTATGTAATAATATGAAAGACATTCAAAAATCAAAAAGACAGTATTACTATGAGTTTTTTGTCCAACTTATGATTCTTTCAAGTGATAAAGTTTAGAATACAAGAAAAATTTTAACAAAAAGATATAACCGACATCCAACAGCGTAAAAGAGGTAAAAAAAATGTATAAAAACATACGCTCGGAATTAAGTACTTCCTCCTAATGGAAATATTGATATTTGATCATTCGAGTGATTTTCGATCATCTTTTGATGATCTGTATTTAAGACCAGATTTACCAAACCAGATAATTTGACTGATTTTAGTAGGAATTTTAGGTTTGAAAAAAAGTTGTATATTTAGTGTTAATATTGTACGTCTAACGTAGAATTTTGCGTATCCAATTAAAAGAACATTGAAGAGTGAAAATCAATTAGTAAATTAGATTTTTTACTTTCTTGTATCCTCCACATAAGATTTTAATAAAAATTACGTTTAAATGTCATGTGTAAGTTACGTGAGAAAAACGCGTGATATCCATGAATTACATTGGTGTAGGGGAATTTACGTCGAATACATGAATGTCGGGTTCTTCCCTGGACACAATGTCAATGTATTTGTAACCTTTTGCGATTTTTACCCTGAAAATGCATTTTTACATATTTTGCTATCATTGAATTGACGCTAGTTTATTTTCTTCTACATCGATATCTATTTAAATTAAAATTACGGAAAAAATTAAAACGAAGTATCTCATTCATTCTATTTTTTATAAAATTAAGATATTTTATTACACTAGTTAATTTCTTAAAAATATGATGGACATAATTATTAGGAGAGAGCTTAATAATTACCTCACATTAATTATTTTTATTGTACGCTTACTTTAACTAACACGACGTCACGTAAATAGTCCACTTAATTTCAAGGCACTTACCTGAATACCTCTCATCTTCAGAAAGACGGCCTTGCTTAACTGGAGTTATTAGTTAAAGTGACAGCAAGTGCCACCTAATAAAAATTTATCACAGCCCTAAACTCGACAAGTAGCTAGCAAGTAGTACCTTAAGCAGTAGGCTTTGGCTTAAAAAAAAATATTAAACTAGTTTGTAATATTATCACAATAGAACTTCTGGAGGAGGAAAATGAAACATTAAAACTTTTGCATGCTATGATTTGTCTTATATTAAATTACTGTGGATTCATTTTTTTTCTCTCAATTTTCTTACTACAAGTTTTAATCTAAGTAACAGATTACATGGTGGTTCTAATGAAAGAAACAACATTTACTTGAACCAGAGGCGTCAGACATTTACATAAGACAACTATAAATATAACTTAAGTCTAATGCTCATGAGGTTATCTATAAAATTTAATTATAAGATATATTTTGATGTTAAATAATCACAACATCCAATCATGTAAAAGCAAAACAATGTACATAATCTGGATTAAGCAAAAGATTAAAAAAAAGATGTGGCACGGTTTAAAATATTTGTTTGCGGACAGTATATATTTCACAGAGCTTCATTGACACGGTTTTAATTATCTATGGTAATATAAAACGTCAATGGTCCTTGTAGAGTAACGAGATCAAAAAACAAAAATAAATTGCAAAAAGTAGTAAACGAATACCATTTTCATAGGTATAATAGTAGAAGTAATATATTTGTAGATATCGCGTTAATTTCCAACCTAATTAAATTTCCTTCGTCACATCGTTTTTTTCCTGGTATACGTTAAAATAAATAAAAATCAGAAATTAAACAACACATACATTTAAAAGAAAGCTAGTCGTAGAAAAACAAATATAAACGCACTCCAACGCAGTGCCCAATATCAATACGATTCTGCGAACAAGCTTTTTTTTTAGTCCTACAGCCGTGAATCCATCGTAGGATGAAAATTGAATTTGAAATTCTTACACATGTTGGAGAACATAAAATTTGAATAACGATTCATATATAGTCTAACATTTGCTTGTTTAAAAAAAATTGCCCTTACATTTACTTGAAATTACTGACCAGGTGGTCAGTATTTAAAATTAAAAGGATATGGTTATAACAGATCGTATAACCTGGCTGTTGTTTAGAATACAAACCAGATAAAATGCGTGATGGCTTCTAGTGACGATATCTCTCAATAAGACTATATTAAAATCTATAAACCTTGTCGTATTGGCACTTGTTTCTCAACCTAGAGGTCTACTTTACTTGTGGAACTCCCAATTGCTCAAAAAAGAGCGGTGATCTATAGGCGCCATGTTAAAAGTTGGTTTCGGTTGTCACAACCATCTTTGGCTCTCGTTATAGTACGCTACTGCTTCTAAATTAACTGACTTATCATCATCATCAACCTGTAATAGTCCACTGCTGGACATAGGCCTCCCCTAATACACCCCTATCCATTAGGGGGTTTTGGAGCGTGCCCCGCCACGCTGGTCCAATGCGGGTTGGTGGGTAACTGACTTTGTGGTCAGTAAATTATGAACCAGCAGAGCATTTAAGGAAGCCTAAACCCAAGTAGGATTGGCTTCTTATTCACAGTAAATAGGACATTAAAGGGTTAACAGGTACAAAAAATGGAATTATGGAAAATTGCTAATATTTACTAACCATTCGTGTATAACTTTTCTTTCGATTTATGTCATTCTAGTTTAGTTTCATGTTTATTACATTAATGACGGTTTAAAATTTTGTGCACAGCGCTACCCTCAAGCGTAGGCACGACAGTTCGTCGTTTTTAGTCATTATTTTCATCTTATCCTCGTTCCTCTTTTTTTTATTGCCGACGAAGGCAGACGAGCAATCGGGCCACCTGATGGGAAGTAGTCACCGACGCCCATGGACATCAGCAACACCAGGGGTATCACCAACGCGCTGCCTACCGTAAAGGACTCTCTTTATACCTCGTTTGAAGGAAGACATGTCACAGCGTGAAGGAAAAACCTTATAGGGGAGTACATTCCAGAGCTTAATAGTGCGTGGCATAAATGATCTCTGGAAACGTAACGTATTTGACGGCACGGTTTCCTGGTGGTATTGATGAACTCTAGTCCAGAGACGGAGGGTACGATAATAGAATGGGGAGGTAGGTACCATATCAAACAGCTCCGTTGAGCACTCTCCGTTGAACAGGCGGTAGAACACACAGAGAGAGCCAATATCTCCGTAGGCTTAGAGGTTCCAGCCTATTCGTAAGCTTTGGATCGCCAACGATTCGAACGGCCGTTTTGTGGGAGTCAAGTGGAAGCAGCTGATACTTGGGGCACCGGCCCAGAGATTGGAACAATACTCCACGTGAGGCCTGACCTGTGCTTTGTAAAATAGAAGCTTGGCTTGATGTGTCGTACTGTCCCGCTCTGTTCAGCACTCCCAGTTTTTAGAGGCTAATTTGAATTTGCTGTCCAAATGACTCGAAACTGAACGTCGCTGGAGGTCTCGACACTAAGGATTTCAATGCTCGAGGATGGTTAGAGAGGCACCCAAAAATTTGGGCGCTATGACAAATGGATCTTTCTTCGCGGTGAATGCGCAAACCTGTGTCTTTGTGGGATTTAACTGAACGAGGTTTTCGACCCCACGCGGAGACTCGTCTCGTCTCGTCGTCCACCACTTCGGACACAAGTTTAGATCGGACAGAGATTCTTTTCTGCACCTCACACCGAGGACTGGTCATTGGCTAGTATACTGCTCATCTCCCTAGCTATCATCCGTATAGCAATGTGTATCTCTGACAGATAGCATGTCATTGATATGCAGAATGAAAAGCGTTGGTGAGAGCACCGAACCTGTGGGACGCCTGCATTAGTGGTCATAATCTTGGAGCAGCCACCGTCGTCAATGACTCTGATGTCTGACCATCCAAAAATCTGGTGATCCATTGTGGGTTAGGCTATCATCAGACTTCCGCATGGCGGAGACTGGACCAGCAGAAATTGCCCTCGGCAGCTTTGGCAAGTGACCAAAGGCAAGACTTTAGAGGAAAAGCCGACTAGCTGCTCACCAACTCTGCAAACGTGCTTAGCTTTTGCCCTGGCAATCGTTCTCTTGTGGGATCTTGAGGTGCCATTTAATTTCTTCTTCCTCATGCCTTCCGATCCTGTCATCGTCTAGCATCATAATAGACGGCGTATGCAGACTGTTTTCGGCGCGCAGCCTCCTGTAGTGTGATAAGTACTTTAATGAGATATCACTAAGGAATTTAGGTTATACGTGACTTTAAGTATAAACAGTGTCATATTTAATAATATCATATTAATTATCTTTAATACGTAACTATACCCTAATGTAAACATTGTAACCTGATACATTATTAACCTATTGTTATAATTATATAAAAGGGATGAATTTTCCTAAATAAATTCAGTGTATACTCCACGCCCGTTTGATTCATTTCACCCTCTCCATCCACACATCACATGGCGACCCCTGCCAGTGCACTCAGTATCAAGCGTCTAAGTTGCCTGCCGTATTTGGCACCTAAGTTCTGAATTTGATCCCGTATCAGTGAGCCAAAATGTTGTTTATAATTTATAGTTACAAGTTAAGTACAATGGGGAATAAAAAAATTCGAAGCATTCTTTCGAATTCGCTTCATCATGGAGGTATTCTCATACGAGGAATTAATAAAAATCAACTTCTTATTTTCTGTGAGAAGAATGAAGTTAAATTCAAGCCGTTCGACTACAAAAGGAACAGGAACGCGAAGTAATTGTGGCATATATAGAAGGTCAATGGTCATTATTTGTGCCCATCGAAGTTAGCTGTGAAAAGAAGATTTTACTGGAGAATGGTTTCGACATAGACTTTCCAGATGGAACAAGAGCATCAGCGCAAATAGAAGTCATTTTCAAGGGCAATCTTTATTTATATGGAAGATCATATGGGAACGGGACCTGACGTTTGCTGAGTGGTAAATAACAAATACAATAAATAACAATAGAATGGGCAAGCAACAGTCAAAAGAAGACAAAAAAGAAGAAGTAATCATCACTCAAAGCGGTCAAAATAATTATGCACCAAACAGCATCGTACCCTGGGGAAATGCAGACAACATGTACAATTTAATCATTTCAATAGTGGTGATCTGCGGTATAATACTGGCGTATTCAATATACAAGAAGCTACACAAGAGGCTGACAAAGAAGATACAGCGACAAGCCACCGAGATAGCGCTGCGGTCACGTAGATCGTCGGTCTAGGAATATATAACTGTAAGTGACATAACTACTTATTTGAATCAAATTTATGTTGTATAAAGATTTAATATAATCAATGTATAATAATTTATATTAGAAATGGATATAATTTCTTATCAATATTTTAAATTATAAATGTCAGATATAATACAAGAAATATTTTAATAATTTACTAGAAATAAGACAATATTTAATTAAATTTGGAATAAAGCGCCTTAGAAGTGAAACAGCAAAAGAAAATACGAGGTAGCTAAGGAATATAGCAAAAAGTATAACCAATATATAAAAAGTATAAAACTAGTGTAGGAGTTTAGATATAACATTAGAAATAGATAAACTTTTGACGAAATAACTAACCTTATGAAAGAGACAATCATGTCAATGAAACAAAAGTTTGATTTAAAACAGCAGTTTATCTGTTGCCCGTAATGGATGACTACAGAAAATGTTACCTTGCAGTTAATAGATGCAATTGAATTATATACAACAATGATTGCTACAGAAAGCAATGAAATTCTTATTAATTTTGTATTGAAGACACGATTGTCACGAAATGCGAAGTTAAGATTAAATAATACCTACAGCAATGTGGAAGAAATGGTTAACGATATGAGAAAGCACCTCCTGACTAGTAAATCAGAAACCGCGTTACAAAGGAAGCTACTAGATTGTTACCAAGGTAATAAATCGATTGATAAATTCGGTTCAGAGGTCGAGCAACTGTTTGTTGACCTTACTATCTCACAAGCTAAAGGAAAATCAGATGCCTTCAGCATTCTAAGTCCATAAATGAAAACAGGCAATACATAAATTTGCTAATGGTCTGCAAAATGATAGATTGAAAACTGTCATAGCTGCGCGAAATTACAATTCATTGAAAGACGCGATACAAGGAGCAAAGGACGAAGAAGTAACAATTGCTTCTCCATCAGCTAATCGAGTATTATTTGCAAAGGAAGACCCTATTATCAGGGATTCCAAGGTAATAGGCATCGTGGGAAGCCACGTTTACAAACCAATACGGAAACCCAACAACGTAGTATAAGAAGAATGTATTCATGAACACAAATTATTCACGAGGTCGAAATCAAGGGGGTTTTCAAAGAAGTAGAGGTAGATTAAACCGATGGGATAGATCGTATACGCGTAATACTCAACCGAATAATCATAATAGTAGAAACCAACAACAGCAAGTGAATTTGGCACAGAATTCGTCAAACGAAAAGGAAGAACATGATAATAACACGATACCAAATTGGTTTTTTCGAAACTAATGAATATGTAATGAGCTATAATAATATGAATTCAGTTAAATTTTACATAAATAACAAAAAATATACATTTTTACTAGACACAGGCGCAACATTATCTTTAATAAAATATACTGCTATACAACATATTACTGATAAAATTACCCAAAAAACAACATACATTAAAGGCATTGGTGGTAAAATTACTTCAGAAGGGTACATAGAATTAGCACTGCAATATAGAAACTCAACATTTAAACATGAATTTCATATATTTCAATCACTACCATTAAATATTGATGGTATACTTGGACAAGATTTTTTGTTAAGATATAAGGCATTACTAGATTTTGAAAATCAAACATTAACCCTTCAAAAAGATTCTAATTGTACGACAATGCAAATAAATATGTTTTCAAGAACAAATATTAACTCTACAAGCATAAAATTGCCAGCTAGATGTGAAAAAGTTATTGAAATTAATACTAATCACACTAACAACTGCGTAATTACTTCGAAGGAATTGTGTGATGGAGTATTTCTTGCTAACAGTATAAGTAAAAGTAAAAACAGGAAAATATCATCGTATTATGAATACTAGGAAACTGAAGTAGTTTTATATTGTTTTACACCTGAAATAATACCTTTAGATGCATTTGATTGTTTTACATTTAAAGAAGTAACAAACAATGGAGAAAGAGTTAGAAAGTTGTTTGATTTATTAAAACTATAAAATTTAAATATGGTAGAAAAACAAATATAGCTAGTATCTGTGCTAAATTTGCAGACATATTTCACTTGCCAGGTGATAGGCTGAACACTTGTAATTTATATGAACAGAAAATACACCTTAAAAGAAAATACAAGTCCAGTTTACTCTAAACCTTATAGATTACCACATTCGCAAAAAACGGAAATAACAAAACAAATACAGGCCATGATAGACAATGACATTATTGAGGAGTCAATTTCAGAATGGTGTAGTCCATTACTAATTGTACCTAAGAAAATTGACGCGAATGGTGAAAGGAAATGGAGAGTATGTATTGACTATAGGAAACTAAATGAGTGCATTCTAGATGATAAATTACCAAACATAACGGAAATATTGGATTCTTTATCGGGGACTATGTATTTTAGCCACTTGGATCTAAATCAAGGCTATTATCAAATAAAATTAGATGCGGAGAGCCGAAAATACACAGCATTTGTAGCCGATAAACATTATCAAATGAAACGCTTACCAATGGGTCTAAAAACAAGTCCTAGTGCATTCAGTAGAGCTATGACGATTGCATTATCAGGGTTAAATTATGAAAAGTGCATAGTATATCTTGATGATATTATTGTAATAGGACGTAACTTGAATCAGCACAACAAAAACCTTATTGATGTATTCTCACGATTAAGAAAAGTAAATATGAAATTGAATCCACTAAAGTGTAACTTTTTAAGAAAAGAACTCTTGTATCTAGGTCACATTGTGACACCACAAGGTATTAAACCAGATCCTGAGAAAGTTAAAGCCATTCAAGATTATCCTACTCCGAAAAATGCAGATGAAGTCAAAAGATTCGTCGCATTTGCTAATTATTATAGGAGGTTTATACCAAATTTTGCATATTACAGCAACTTTAAATAATTTAACTAGAAAAATATTTTCTTTCAATGGAATACAGATTGTCAAATTTCTTTTGATACCTGAAAAGGCATTATGTAACCCACCATTGTTGCAATATCCGAATTTTGAAGAAAGTAATGAGTTTATACTACATACTGATGCTTCAGGTTTAGCAATTGGAGCTGTTTTATCAAATCAGGATAAAAGGCCCGTGGCGTATGCTAGTCGCACGTTAAACAAAGCAGAAATTAACTATCCAGTAATAGAAAAATAACTTTTAGCAATTGTGTGGCTGTCAAATATTTTGACCATATCTTTATGGCCGAAAGTTCAAAATCTGTACCGATCATAGGCCGCTAATATATTTATTTAATATGAACAACCCATCAAGCAGACTGACCAAATTTAGACTATGTTTAGAAGAATACGATTATGTAGTAGAATACACGCGAGGAAAAGATAATGTAGCTGCAGATGCGTTATCTCGTATAGTGTTGACATCGGAAGATATAAAGGCTATGAACAAAGAAGTCAATTACCTTATGGTTATGACTAGAAAACAAAGAAAAATGATAGATGAAATAAAAGACAAAGATGACGACGACGAAACTAAACTAAACGACTGGACTGATCATCCAAGAGTCGTAGAAATGTTTAAAAAGGCTAAAGATTCTATAGAATTTACGTTTGACGCTAACGAATTTATGAAGAATAGCACGTGTTTAAATAATATTTACATCATACATACATCATCAGCCTTTGTTAGTCCACTGCTGGACATAGGCCTCCCTAATACACCCTATCCATTAGAGGGTTTATAAACTAATAATATTATACCAAATAATATTTACAGAGAGAAAAAACATTTTTATATACACCTTCTAAACAGATGATTACAATGAATCCTAATTCTAGATCATGGTTGAAACGAGTTTTGCAGTCAGAGAATTAGAAGAATTCTGTAATAAAGAAAAAATAAAAGAACTCTGCATAATAAAAAGTGAAAGAAATGAAAAGTTAATTAAAGAGCTAGCTCGAGAAGTAAAAAATAGAAATAAGTGGCAAGGGCCACGAATCTGTATAATAAAAGGTGTAACGAAGGTAGAACATAAAGAAGACCAAAAGGTCATATTGAATGATTTTCACATGTTACCAAGCAGTGGTCATGCTGGTATTAGGAGGATGACGAATAATATAAAAAGACGTTACTATTGGACTGGTATGGACAATGATATAAAAAACTTTGTGAAGAGATGCGAATCAATGCTCAGAAGCAAAAGTTCTCATATACATGTTAAGCAACCATGTGTATTACTAGTACTGCATCCTCAGCTTTTGAGAAAATTTATCTAGATATAGTCGGACCTCTTACACGAGATTTAAAATGGGTATGCTATATACTAACTTTACAATGTGAATTAACTAAATACGTAGAAGCATACCCAATGTTGAATAAGGAAACAGAAACAGTAGCCCGTGCTCTTGTAAATAATTTTATTTTACGTTACGGTATCCCGCAGGAAATTGCAACCGATAGAGGTACAGAATTCATTTCAGCAACAATGAAAGATGTTTGTAAACTATTAGAAATAAAACAAATACAATCCACTGCATATCACCACGAAAGTATAGGATCCTTAGAAAACTCACACAAATCATTAGGAGCTTTCTTAAGGATACAAACCAACAACCAAGCTCAAAATTGGAGCTCGTGGTTACAATACTGGTGTTTTGGATATAATACAACTGTTCATACTGAAACACAATATACACCCTATGAACTTGTATTTGGAAAATTGTGTGGTATACCGAGTAATCTTGTAAATAAAATTGATCCAATTTATAACTTTGACGACTATCCTTTTGAGTTAAAATATAGATTACAAAAATCGCAGCAAGAAGCAAAACAAAATTTGATAAATTCAAAATTGCGCAGAAAAGGACACTATGATAAAACAATAAATTTAATTAAATATAAAGAGGGAGATTTATTACTTGTTAAAAATGAAAATAGAGAGAAGTTGGATCAAGTTTATATGGGACCATACAAGGTAATGAGTGATATGAATGTTAATGTAAAAATATTACAAAATAACAAAGAAAATATAATTCATAAAAATAGAACAATACCATATCATGTGTAATAAGATAAAAAAAAAAAAAAAAAACATGCATGTATTAGTTTTTTTTTTAATATATGGGGAAGATGTAGTGTATGTATAAGTACTTTAATGAGATATCACTAAGGAATTTAGGTTATACGTGACTTTAAGTATAAACAGTGTCATATTTAATAATATCATATTAATTATCTTTAATTAGTAACTAGACCCTAATGTAAACATTGTAACCTGACACATTATTAACCTATTGTTATAATTATATAAAGGGATGGAATTTTCCTAAATAAAGTCAGTGTATACTCCACGCCCGTTTGATTCATTTCACTCCTCTCCATCCACACATCACACTCCACACAGGCTTGGTAAACCAGGGACTGCTGCCGCCACCGACGGTACCTCTGTATTTGGAATGAAAGTTTCCATCCCTAAGTATTATGTCAGTAACGCAGTCCGCACACTTGTCAGGGTCATTTGAGAAAAGCAGAACCTCCCCTACGGAAAGGAGCCAAAAACTCGGAGTCCATCCCAATTCACTGTCCTGTATTGCCAGACTCTACGAGACCCACTAGAAGGTGTATGGGTTGGGACGTTACAGGGGCAGAGGGCCATGGTCAATAACGAGTTAAAATGTATGGGGCAGGAATATGATCAGCAAGGCTCGGTGTACTTGAAAAGTGAGCGAAGTGTAGTACTCAGCGGATACTCGGTAATGTGAAGAGCTGGCAGGGGCACGGAAGGGCCCCGGTCCCCTCGTGTAGCCACAGTCTCCACACCGGTTCTCCACCGAGGCAGCGACCACACATGAGTGGCAGGGTTTTACGCCGGTTGGCGGGACAGCTGCCGAGGTGGAGGAAGCGAGCGGTTCCCGGTTCAGGTCCCCTACTGACCGACGGGCGGCCGACCATTTTGACGGGTCTCCTGGGCCCCGTGCCAACCTATCACGCCCGTAGTGCTAACTGAGATCCTTATAAGGCATGTTCCAAGTAGCAAAATGTTCGCAGTCCACCTTAGGAGGGGAAAGGTAAGGACGGGGAGATGACTGGCTCTCCAACCCAACGACTGGAACACAGCGAAGCTGTTTGGCAGCCGAATTTAGTTGGAGGGTGGTCGCTAGCCAGCTGGACAAAGTCCTACCACCAGCAGAAGCCTCTAACGGCTTGTGATGGTTTGACCTCCATCATTCGGTCGACTGACTTGGTCTTTATCATCCTTATATCAAAAGTAATCCTAAATTATTAATAAGGTTATTTCCAAAACTGTTGCAACAGCTTTCTTAAAAATTATTATTGATGGTAAAATAATGAAATCTGACAATGTTATAAGAATTTACTTTTAAGGATTTTTTTACATGGAGTAAGTTATCTATATCATGTAAATAAAATATACCGTAAATCATATAAAACATGTAAAATGTAAAACAAACTTTAATTAAAAAATATTACGTGTACGATATTTTTCTGTACAGGTCGTATTATATATTATAAGCAGTGTTATTAGAGGAGTCTCAGTATTGTGAAATAAAAATGTACAGCTCATTTTAAAACTAATTCTCATTAACCGAAACATTGCCTAAAAATACACATCAGTTATTTTACGAGAGTCAAGGAAAATGAAAATGAAAATGAAAAATTATTTTAAAAGGGTTATAAAGACGTACGTATAAATATTAAAGCTGTAGATTCCCCTGACAAGCGACAGATTGGATGAGAACTACCGGCGTGGTTTTTTTTAAATAAAATATACTATGTTACTATTTGACAGAATTGTCATCATCATCATCATCATCAGCCTGAAGGCCTCCCCTAACACACCCTTACCATTAGGGGTTTTGGACTGTCCCACCACGCATGTCGCCGCAGGATTCGAACCCATGACCTCCGGAGGCAGTTAAACTGAGCTGAGTAATTATTAACATTAAATGTTATCCAAAAATAGTATAAAAATAAAATAATAAGCTACAATCCTTAATTAAATGTTGTAAACACAAAACGAAATGACAGCCTTGTCACGATGAGAAAACATTTGTTTAGACAATATTACTTATGTATGTTGCATTGTATCGTATGTTTATAAACAAAAAGACTAAATAACAAACGATTTCAATTATTCCATTAGGGTTACCCCTAATGGATAGGGTATTAGGGGAGGCCTATGTCCAGCAGTGGACTAAAACAGGCTGATGATGTGATGATGTGATGTTCAATTATTCAAATCAGAATGTTAGGAATTCCAGTTAAAATAAATTAATATATTTCTAAGTTTCATAATCGTAAAACATTAAGTTTCAAAAAAAATACTGTATATATTTTATGTACTGGAGAAGCTGATTGTTTACTATCTATTAAAATTATAAGATACGATATATGCCATCATTTCACAAAGACACAGTTTGCTTTTATTTGACATTTTAATTAAGTTTTATTTATTCGGTACGATTTTCTGAAAATATAAAATAAGCTACACTCTTTTAATAAAAACTTGTATGTTAAAGAGATTGAGAGTATTGAAATTTTCGTATATAAATTTAAATATGTCCTAAAATATGTACAGTCCTAAAATATGAAATCGTATAAGATTAGATAAAGTCAGACATATAAATTTACTATGCGAGTAATGTCTCTCTTTGCCGAGAGAAAGGTGTATTAGATTTAGCACGACCTTTTACGTGTACTCTGGTACAGTATTTTATATAATCATTTTTATTTTATAATTTATAGTATTTTTTGGGTTTGTTAATTATAATCATGTTAAAGTAAATAAAATCATTACTTTATTTGTTTCTATGATTAAAAAAATATATTTTAGTTACTGCTGTAACTACCTTTATTTAACACCTTTCTCTATTTCTAAGGCACTTTAAGCAAATGTATTATAAATGATTCAGATTGTAATTATACTTTCCTTTTTTATCTGGTTGCGCAATAGCTTGAATTTTTTTCTATAATTCTCTGGTTATTTAGGTTCCAAAATATACATAATTTACAAGTACCACTTTGTATCTGATGAATATACGTATGGTAATCGCATAAATCTTACTTTATAAACCGCATTCACACTTGGCTCCAACAACTGTTACATTTCGACATTAACTATGATTTCTAATTGAGTTACAGTTATAGCTGTTTGGCCAGCAGTCGTGGACTTGTGCCACTATGTAATATGAATGATGTAATAATTTGTAAGAGACGCGGTTAAACTAACTTACCCTTTGCACAAGATAAACATTATCGACAACTACTTTTACAAGACATATATTTACTCATTTATTTCATGATGATCCTGAATGTTGCATGGACGTATTTTTTTAATATTTAGTCATCTTCAATGTTATTAAAGTAATGACTATTTTTCATTTAAGATTTTACGTACAAATGTTTATTTCCACCAAACAATATATTTTTTTAATATAGGCACCATTTTTCATGGTTAAAGATAAAGATTGTATTAGTTCTTTGCTTAAGAGCTTACCAATGCATAAAAATTTGCTGCTATTAGTTTAATAGCAAAAGTTTTGTGAATTGTCTAAATTTATAGTGTAAAGTTTTTTATCAAAAATAATTGGCAAACTACAACTCTTCAAATGACTTCTAACTGTGAATAAAGTTTTAAGGTGGAATATAAGACTTGACTTTAAATAAGAATATCAAATTTGAAAGAATGTAAAATCATAAAACAGTAAAATTTTTCAACCGTGTCGTAATTAACAAATACTGCCTTAAAATAGATATTTGGCATGTTAACCTATTTGTCACTCTTGCGGAAAGTTGAGAAACGTTTAACTTCATTATGCGGCTACTGTCATGGCATATAATTTACTAATACCAAATAATTTAAAAAAAAGTTAATATTAACAAAGCTGAAAATAGACGCATTTAAAGTTATCATTTTATAAAGCCAATTTTATCTATGACACAATCGTATTTAAATAAAAGAACAACAGAACTCTTAAGAGAAGAAAGAAATATGTCTTTGGCCAGTACAAAACTTACTATTTAGCATATTAATAATTAAAGCTCAATAATGTCTTTGTAGCCAATAATATTTAAACTCTACTTAAATTAAAACTAACTCTCTAAATTGAAGTAATTTAAGTCTTTGAACCTTCCAAATCTCCATTAATAATATTAACATTATACAATACAGTAACGATCTTTCAAGAAAGAAAATAGAATTCGATTAAATGCCGAACAATATTGAAATAAGGCTACGTAGAATTGACAGGTGCTTTATCTCTAGCTCCTTTAAGAAACGAAGAAATAGTCGCATTACAGGACATTACGCGCGCGGAAATTAAGTCCAAATTAGTGAGCTAATAATTTATTAAGGTCTACAACTTTACATAACTAGTAAAAAAAGTTTTTCTTTCATACATTTTTATAATGGATATACAGAGATTTTGAACTCAACCCAGGACGATTCAATTACAGATTAGTGTACCATAACTATTATAGTTATGCTACACTAACCTGTAATTTTAAAGTAATACATTGTAGAGTAAACGTTTTAAAAATAAAGACTATAGCATAAAAATATAACACAATTATTAACATGCATAAACATAATTTCCATGCCTCGGATGGGCGTGTAAAAGTCGGTCCACCCACCAACCCGCACTGGACCAGCGTGGTGGGATACGGTCCAAACCCCCTAATGGGGAAGTCGTAGAGACCTCCCTTACGGTCTATGTCCAGCAGTGGACTAACATAGGCTGATGAAAATGATGAAACAGAATTGCAAACTTTTTTGTATCGTCCATGTGGTCTGTCTATCTAAAGGTATTTCACTTCTGCCGAACCTCAAAATTTTGCTTAGCATTTTGCTTTCCGCAGGTATTCTAGCAAAAGAAATGGAGCATAATTCTTTTATTTCTTGACATATTACTCAGAGTTAGCATAATAAAACTTTTATGTATACACCGTTTCAATTATTGTCGATAAACTATTATTTTACTTTGCTGCGTTGTGAGGATAATCGTGATCTACTATGATAATTTATATACTATTTATTTTTTATTTATATGAAAGTCTTTTATTGTAGCCTCAGTAGTGAATTTAATAAAAATATTGGGGTTGGTTTAATAAAATAAACTTTAACTTTACGAAAACGGATATTTACCACTTTTGATTTAACATTCTCAATTACTAAGCGTACTGTTTTATCTACATTCGCTATACCATATATTTATCTCTAAATAGACTTGTGATTGGAAATTCCGTTGCAAGTTTAACTCAATATCGGATAAATGGCTGCGATGCCAAAATGCACTGTTTACCCAATGGTTCATCGTATGGGACTACTGCAACAACTGTAGGTTTATTTAAATGGATGACGATCACTTGAAATTGATATATGAATCATATAGTTATATACGTAAATACCTGTCATTGATAAAGCTATAAATAATTTATAATTGATCACGATTTCTTCACGTTTTTCATCGCATTATAATTTGTAATAAAATTACCATCAATTAAATTATATAACCTCATATGATTCAATTCTAAACGCTGCCCAAACCGTAAAAGGTAGGCTTACAGTATGTTCAACTTGATTGTACTTCATTAAATGGTTTTTAATAAAGTCCAGAAGCGAATATATCTATGTTTTAAGAATAACCCACAATAACCATTTTAATGTAAAACATTGTTGAAAATTGGAATGAGGCATATTCAAAGGCTGTTTTATTATATTGTATTAAATCTTTGTACCAAAATATGTGTTCTTCACGCCCGGCCCTACTGAATGTATAATGATTTTAGTTATTGTCATTAGGCCCTGAGGCAAGTTGTCCAGACCCTAAAGCATTGATACGTTTGTTTCCATTATTTTATGAGTTCAATCATTTCTTTGGATACTACTGTAAGTACAATATTCTTTATAAAGTTCGACACCCTGTCCCTATTTATGACGTAGACTTTCGTTATGATAGCACTTTGTGAGGTGAGTGCAAGTACGTTCAAGTTTTTTTCTCAGTACATATGTTATATAAGTTTTTGCACAATCAACATATACTGTAAGCCGTGAAACAAATAATTAACGTCATCTTAAAATCATCAGGCGTAGGGATGTGACGACCCCACCGCCCACTTGACGGCGGATCTGCCTTACCGAGGGTAAGATAGATCCGTAGTACAAGTGCAATTAGTCAATTGCCAACCCGCCTGCTCAGCGTGGCAATTATGAGCATTTTCTTTTCGATGAACGCCAAAAAAGGAAAACGGCCCCTAGTTCCCGGTAGTTCCACTATTCCTGGTCACGGTAGCGGCCAAGGTAACGGTGGGACAAGGGGTGCGAAGAATCCCCGGGTTACGGATCGCTACCAGCAAAAACTTGAACTGGCTACGTATAATGGACGAACGCTGAGACTTGGCGAACACCTGGCCGAGCTGGAGGTAGAACTGGGCAAGATCCGGTGGCACGTTTTAGGGTTGTGTGAAGTCCGAAGACCAGGAGAGGACACCATAACCTTGCCATCGGGTCACCTTTTCTACTTCCGACTATCCGTCACAAGGCGGCGTGGGATTCCTCGTCAATAAATCCCTTGTTGACAACATTGTCGTAGTTTCGAGCGTGTCGAGTAGGGTAGCGTACATTGTTCTTAAACTCACTAAGAGGTATTCCCTCAAAGTGATACAGGTGTACGCGCCCACTTCGGCACGCCCTGACGACGAAGTGGAGGCCACTTACGACGATGTCTCCCGGGCCTTACACAACACCCACAAGGCCCACTATAACGTTGTCATGGGGGATTTCAATGCCAAAGTGGGAGTACGACAGGGCATTGAATCGTGTTTAGGACCCCACGGTGTCGGTAGTCGAAATCACAGGGGACAGATGCTGGTAAACTTCCTCGAGAAGGAAGGGCTCTTCTTAATGAGTTCATATTTTAAGAAGAGGCCTCACAGGAAGTGGACTATCGGCAGAGTCCTGATACGTGACAAGGAACGAGATAGACTTTTATCATGACGGACCGGAAACACATATTCAGGGATGTCTCTCGTGATCAATCGGTTCAAAACCGGAAGTGATCACCGACTGCGAGAGGCACCCTGAACTTAGATTTCCAGCGAGAGCGGATCCACTTGGTGAGGTCTCCATCTTCGACCTAACTTCCGGCAAACCGTCATGGGCTCGGAAAAATTCCAACTGGAATTAAAAAACTGATTCGATGCCCTTAACATATCGGAAACCATAATGGAGTTGACGAGGCCCTCGATGCCGTGGTGGACTGATACGGATGTGGGTCAAAGGTTTTGTAGGAATAAGCGTACTGGCGAGAAGTCCAAACTCTCCGATGAGACGCTCAATCTTATGGAGGAACGTCGGCAGCAAAGGAGACTCACTTGACAGATGTGAAAATTTTTCAAAGCGGATCCGCAAACTATACGCCGAGACATCGCTGCTCAAATACGCAACGAATAACTGTGAGCGATTGAGCAGAATAGAGAGTCGAAGGTTTTTGCGGAAAAGCTCGGAAGAAGCCATCTGTCAAAAGCTCAGAAACAGCTCTGGCCTCGACTGTTTCTACTAAGCCTGAGATCTTGTCGAGATAGAGGACTTTATCGCAAATTGTACGCGTCACAGGCTCCTCAACCCACTACCGGTCTAACGATCCCGTGCTTGTCTGACTCGACATCATTTCTGGTGAGCTTCCTAACGTCAGCGGATGAGGTTAGTCGGCCTCAGGCAGCTTAAGGAGGGAGGGCCCTGGAAAGGATGCAATCGCGACCGAACTGCTTCGGGCAGGGGGGACCCTGTTCTAAGGGCGTTTCAAAAGGTATTGATTCCGTCCTTCAAAGAGGCATTTCCCAAGGCATGGCTCGAAAGGAGGCTGTGTTGTTTTCAAGAAAGGAGACAATACTTCCCAAAAATTACTGACCAACTCGCTTTTAAGTCACATATATGCTGTTCTCGGAGAGTAGACGAATCGCCTCACCAATAAGTTGATGTTTCCAGCCACTGAGCAGGCTTGGGTTTCGAGAGATTTAGCACCATAGACCATATTTCACCATAAGGCAAGTTGTACCAAAAGACCCTATGAGTACAATCAGCCACTTTGCCTTGCCTTTGTGGACATGAGAAAGCTTTTGACTCTGTAGAAACCTGGCTGTTCTGGATGCCTTCAACGTATCAGGTCGATATCGATACGTCGAGGTGTTGAGAGGTCTCTAGTGGTGCGTCTATGTCTGTCCTGATTCGGGGTCGAACGAGACCAATCCAAATGCACGAGGAGGTGACAGGGGATGTTCTTTCCCGAAACTGTTCACCAATGCTTTGGAGGATGTCTTCAAGACCCTAGACTGGACTGGATGTGGCATAAGAACCAACGCCAGTACCTTT
The DNA here is from genome assembly GCA_029286875.1 of Lamproptera curius. Taxonomy (NCBI): domain Eukaryota; kingdom Metazoa; phylum Arthropoda; class Insecta; order Lepidoptera; family Papilionidae; genus Lamproptera; species Lamproptera curius. The sequence continues at coordinate 23,347 of JAGSMT010000711.1, forward strand.
CCACCTTCGTTTTCCGACGATATCGTTATTTGTGAGACCTGGAGGACTTGCAGGAGATGTTGGCCGTTTAAGAATCGTCCTGACGCTGGCTCGGATGAACTTGACAAGACGAAAGTCATGTCCAACGAACACCGTTCTCCCGAGGCCAGTTAATGTCGACGGTGTTACCCCGAAGTTGTCAATGAATATGTCACTAGGGCACATATTGCAGTTGGGAAGACACAACCCGAGGGAAGCCGATAGGAGGGATTCAGTTGGAGCATTTAGAAGCTGAACCAATTCTCACGTCGCCGATTGCAGAATTTGAAGACGAAAGTCTTCAACCAATGCGTACCCCGTGATGACCTACGGGCCGAAACGTGCCACTAACTCTAGGACTGGTCCAAATTTGGTAGCTCCGGCATGGAGCGCACCAGTTGAGTTTCTTGTCGGAAAAATTCGCAACGAATTTATCCGCCAAGAACTAAGGTCACGAATGTGCATGGATTACTCGTTAAGTGGCAGTGGGCCGGCCATGTAGTAAGAAGAACCGATGGCCGATGGGCCAATAGTTCTGGAGTGGAGGCCGCGTTTGGGAAGACGGAGCGTTGGTCGACCCCGACCAGGTGGGATGCCGATCTCCGCGCAGTAGCCGGTTCAAATTGGCAGCGAGTAGCAGGGGATCGGCCGTCTTGGCGTTCATTGAAAAGGCCTATGTCCAGCAGTGGACGGAGAGGGTTGCTAATGATGATGATAAAAATCATCATCATTCATCATTCATCTTCACAAAATATAATTGTATGTAAGTAAGGCGTAAGGCTTAGAAATGTTGTAAGTAGCGGGATTGAAGTTATCTTTGAATAGTAAATTGGGGTTAGGCATTACAAAGAGCCATCGGCGCACTTATTTTGCGAGCATATAGTGCTGATAAGGCCGGAATATTTTTTTTTCTATCTGGTGTTTCCTTTATTTTAGTGCGTCGTTGACACATGTCTTTTAAATGTGTTATAGTAACATTCTGTAGTTAAAATTTAAATATAATAATACTTAGTCTACGTACTTAAATTGGACTAAATAGAAGGAAATGGACAAGTTCTATGCTGCAGTGACCCTTTTTGAATTAATTTGAATGATTTAGTGTTATTCAGTTCTTAAAAATTTATGACATAAAGAAATCTTGTGGATAAAACCAGAACTACTCTGAATCATTTGAAACAAAAATATCATTTCTTTTGCGGAAGCTCAGTTCAAAAACCTCTATAAACGCGCATATTTATTTGTTTTACTTCATACTCTAAGTTCTATTTATACTATATATTGCTTTAAGATATTTGTAATTTATTTGTCATAAAAAAAAAAACTAATTGTACAGTAACGGGTAAGAATATTACGAATTTATGAAAATTAAATGAAAAATCGATATATTTTCCTTATTGAGTGTAATATGTAACAACATAAACAAAATTTTCAAAGGGGAGGTATCGTATTTACAGAAATAAAAAGTCGAATAAGGTTCATAGAAAGAAAATGCAGATGCAAAAGTATACATAAAATAATATCAACATCACATGTCTTAATACATCATGACCTAAGAGTTACCGCAGTTAGTAGATTTATTTAGTTTACGGACGAATAGAAAGTTACAAAAAAGTGCGAAAAAATGATGTATTACGCAATAGATAAATTTTGCAGGCATTGCGATTAAAACTACTGTTCTTTCGCAAATTATTATGAGAAAACTGATTTAAATGCATCGGAAACATTCCATTTTATGCAAACAGAAGTACGTGATTATAAGCTGCTGAGTCTCGAAATATGCAAACACAGAAAAATAATTTGATTGCTTAATATTTTATAAGCACATATCGCGCATATTTTACGAATAAAAAATGTGTGCGTGTACTAGCTTACACTCGTAAGAAGTAAAACTTCTTTATGACGTTATTTTTCAAAAATAATTTACTATATGCAACTTACAGAAATTGGTTAAATAAAGTTAAATAAGATAAAGTTTAATAAAAGGTTTTATTATCATAGACATAAATAAAAATTCTACAATTATTTCATTTTAGCTTATTACTACAAAGATTATTATTTAATTTGATTAATTGTAATAGAATTATTACTATCATTGATGTCGTTATAATATATTTGTTTTAATTATGGCTTATGGTAACTTTTACACTACTCCGCTGGAGAAAGTATACTTCGAATCACGCGTGGTAGTGATAAGAAAAAGATGGCGCGTAACGTTAAGTTTCACTTTAATTACAAAATGACAAAATTTTTCAGTAATCGCTGTTACTTAGCTATAAGAAGCGAATTATAGTTCTATACACTATACTGAAAACCAGAACTCAAAAGCTTTTAAAATGACTGAGTTATGGCGATTTAAATTTTTTCCGGTTTGGGGGTCGCCGATAACTTTGAGGGGCCTATCTCCCGACTCCGTAGTCCTCGTCCTCGTGACCTCTTTGTGCCCGAGTGAGTAGATTTAGGGGGGGGGGCTCTATTGCTAGAAGTTTCACTTCAATAACTGCTGTAAATGGTATGGTTGACTAAAAACAAATAGTTAGATGGGTACTAATAAAAGTATATTAAAGAAAAAGTCCTTATAAATAAAAGTGAACCATGTCCTTATCATTGAATTGCCTTGTTTAGTTAATTTGCCAACAGAGAACTGTGTAATATATTACTTCAATCAGTATTATTATTCTTATTCCGAATGATTCAATTAAATTTCTAAGGACATTTGATAGACATTTAATTTTTAAAGGAGTCATCAGTTTACGGACATGACTCTCTTGTAAATAGTCTCAGTGTTTTCAATTTATTTAGACACAAACTGTTTTCAAGAAATTCCCTTTTCATGGGTCATTTTTTTACACACTGCACAGTTTTAAAGTGGACCCAAATATTTTGTATCATTCCTTTTATGCAAATATATTTGCGTCTACGATAAGAGCACTATGCGGTTGTTTGCTTTGGATAACTATCAATAATAATAAATAAAAATTGCTATCACCTTAATCTTATAACGTCTTCTGCTTAAAAACGTTTAAGAAAAAATATAAATGGCAGGTATAAATACAAGACAACGAATTGTAATTCGTTCTAAAGTATTTTTAAACACACATAAACAGTCACCGCTGAGGTGCTTGTAATGTAGTATCCCTTTAATGTGTAATAAGTGTAAAAATAAGTTATTTTATATCCTATTTACGCTCTTACTTCTGTCATATTTAATTTCGTGATGTAATTTAACGAGAAAAAAAAGCAACAAACATCAGTAAGGAGTATTTCTAAGAACCAAGTAAAATTGGAAAACAAGTTTTATCTAAAAATCTAAAATAATAAAAAATAATAATAAACTTTACAATCATAATGACCCGCTTGGTACCCTGACTATTGTGCCAAAGGGTTTGGGTTCAATTCCCAGCCGGCAAAAGGTATTGTGTGATGAACATAGTGTTTTTCTCGTTTCTAGGTGTTTGTATCTATACAATGTGTATTTGTTTACAAAAGAAAAGTAACTTTATGTATTTATCAGTTATCTCGTCTATTCAATAGTAGAAGCTTTGCTTAGTTTGGGACTAGATGATGTTGTGTTATTCGTCCAGAAATATTATTATTATTTACATTTTACAACTTTTATTTTCACCCTTTTCAGGAGGTCTTAATATTTTACGGGCTTTTGGCCAAGTAAAAATATTTTAAATAGAAAAACTTAATCTATAGAAGAAATTTCCTAACAATTCTGCAGGTATTTAATATGGCAGCTTTTGAAGCAGAAGGTAGATAAGATGATGAATTTGAAGATTTTTGAGGCTTTTGTGCAGGGTTGTGGGAACGACTCAGTGGTTGAAATGATGATTGGTATAGTTTTAACTGTATCTACACGCCATTGAGTTTTATTTCAATTGCCAGATCTGTATACTTGCAAGTTTTTCGGTGTGTGTTGATGTAAGGTTGTGGGTATTCGAGTACAGCTATGTCGATAAGATAAACTGTGCTATTGTTTTTATCGTAAAGTGTTATGTCCGGTCTATTATAGTGGATCGTTTTGTCTGTAATTATTGTTCTATCCCAGTAGATTTTAAATTGTTTATTGTCTAGTATTTTTTGTGGGGTGTACTTATAGTAGGCTATTTTTTCTGTAATTAATTCGTGTTTGAAAGCTAGGTATTGATGAATGATTGCTGCAATTTGGTCGTGTCTGTGTTTATAATCTGTTTGAGATATTGATCTGCAAGCTCCGGTAATATGTTGTATTGTCTCGGAAGCACTGTGACAGTGTCGGCAGAGATCAGATTTGAGGTTAGGGTGACGGATAATATATTTCTGATAGTTTTTTGTATTTATGACCTGGTCCTGAATAGCCAACATAAATCCCTCAGTCTCGGGAAACAATTCGCCCCTTTTCAACCATGCGTTCGACGCTATTTTGTCGACGTTAGAGTTGTTGAGGTCTTGGCGATGTCTGCCGTGGAGTGATTTTTGGTGCCATATCTCTATTTTTTGTTGTGGTGTGGTAATGTTTTCATTTCGTTGCTTTAAATTGTCTCGGAGATTAAGTGGGGTGTATTTTGCGTCTGAATGAACAATAGCTTGATGTAGAGGAGAGTTTTGACTGTAGAAATATGTACGAAGTGTTGTTATCTGCTTGTTGTGGAGGTTTTGGATATCGATGATACCTCTTCCTCCCTCTGTTCTCGGGAGAGTCAGACGTTGCTGGCAAGATTTAGGATGGTGTTTTCTGTATTTAGTCATGTGAGTGTTGATAGTTCGTTGATGTTTTTCAGGTCAGTTTGAGACCAGTGAATGATTCGAAAGGTAGGTGAGGGTAGGTATAGCGTAAGTATTAATAGCTTTAATAGTGTTTTTGGAGTTAAAGTTGTGAATTTAATATTTTGTGCAATCTTGTTTTAAATTTATTTGTAAGTGTTGTTTTGTAGTTTTTCATGTATCTGACGTGATTGGTAAAATCCTAAATATTTATAGCCTTCTATATCGTCTATTGGTTCTATATATTCACCTGTAGCTAGTTGTAATGAATTATTAAATAGTTTTCCTTTATTAATTGACTGAATGCCACATTCTCTATACCAAATGACATTTTATATCATTTGAAAATGTTTCGGCAATGTTAGCTAAAGTGTTGATTTCTGTTAAACTTGTGCCATATAGTTTAATATCATCCATGTATAGTAAGTGTGTTATTGTGAAGTGCGTATTGCCCTGAGTGATTTTGTAACCAACATTACTATTGTTGAGTAAATCTGAAAGAGGATTTAAAGCTAGGCAAAACCATAATGGACTAAGGGAATCTCCCTGAAAAATACCTCTACGAATTTTTATGAAGCCTGATTCAGATTGGTTTAAATTTATTTTGGTAGCCCAGTTATACATAGAATGCTGTAAAAATTGAATGATAGTTGGATTTATCTTATAATGTTCTAAAATATATAAAAGCCAAGAATGTGGTACGGAATCGAAGGCTTTTTATAGTCAATGTACATAGTGTAAATATTTTTTTATTTCTAATGGCCTGTTTGGATACAACTGCATCTATCGTCAGCTGTTCCTTGCAGCCTTGACTAAATTTTCGGCAACCTTTTTGTTGTTCTGCTAATAAATTGTTGCTTTGAATATGGTTATAGATAAGATGTGATATACTTGATGTTATAATTTTATAAATATTTTGTAGGCATGTAATTGGTCTATAATTTGCTGGACTACGTGTGTCTTATAAGGTTTTTGGAGCATATATTTATACCATGTGATAAGAATGATGGCATCGTGTATGGATGTTGAATGAAGTTGTTAATATGATTCAGTAAGAATGGATGTATACTGTTGAGTCGTTTAATCCAGTAATTGTGAATTTTATCAGAACCAGTGGCTTTCAGTTGTGTGTTTTTGCAGATTATCGCCTGTAAGAGATCTAGACTAATCTTTTCAAAATGCATATCCTGTACGTGCGCGACGCGCTCTTTATGTTTTTCTATCCATTGGCCTGCATTGTGGTCTATTGGTTTGGACCAAATATTAGACCAAAATTCTCGAAGTTCGTCTACCGTGGGAGATGAAGAGTGGTTGGGATGAGTAACTTGTGATTCTACAGAAGCAGATTCTGGATTTGTTTGTGAAAAACGAGTTCGGATATTGTAAATGTTGCTATTATTGTTGATAGAACGATAGAATGCTTTTTCGTTTGAACTGAATAGTTTGTTTTGCGTTTTCCTAAGTGTGGTTAACTTGTAACGTCTTAATCTACTAGCTAAAGCACTAAGTTTTTGTTTGAGTGTGTCTAGAAAATGTGTGAAGTCAGTATTGTCCGGTTCATGTCTGCTGTGTGATTTGTAATTATTTCTAATAAACTCTACTTGTTTTAGAATAGATGGATTTCTATTGCCATTGATATACTGGATTAGTACAGCAATTTTAGTCCTGATATCTTCAATTTTCTGTTTAAGTCGTTTTTGCCACATTGGCTCACGTTTGCTACCTGTATGGTTAGTAATAGAGTCAAATATTTTTGAACCGTTTTGTATAGCTGCAGTGTACGCTGCACAGTATATTATGTTGTGAAGTGTTAAAAAATCATCATTATCATTTAAATATTTTGGCAGTATATACGAATTGATTAAATAAATGATGTGGGTGAACTTTTCGAAGCCTTTTGCTTCGGTATAAAAGGTTTCATTGATGGATCTGTATTCTTAAATTTTTCAATAGTAGCGGTAAAGTAGACTTCAATTTCATTTACTTGTGCTGTAGTATTTTCATCTAATTGTAAATTGGGTGCAGGAGAAGGATAGAGTTTTGTGAATGTTGGATGTGCTGTAGAATATTATATGTTTCTGGTACAGGTTCATGTAGTGAACTGTAGTTTAAAAGTTTAGAGGTAATTGTCTGCTTGAATTTCATCTAGAACAAGTATCACTTATTGGTTTGTGTAGTTTATGTGCTACCTCGTCACGTATTTCCTGCAATCGTGTGTCTGTTATCATTTTGTTATTGAGTATGACTCTACGTTGATCTGCTATTCTTTGTTCAGTAACATGTGCTATTTCAGGGTTCTCTGTAATGACATATTGATGTAATAATGTTCTGTAAGCTGTTACATTGAGTTTCTAATTCAGTGACTATAAAATATCCACGGATTATAGACTCATTAAGCTTGTTGCTCCAGCGCATTCTTTGATAGTGAGCTTGTACGTGTTGTGGTGTTGTTGATGTATCAGCGTGTAATGTAAATTCGGCCTGTACTTCTGCTTGTATTTGGGATATTTTATAAGAATCTAATAGTTTATTGTTAACTATTGCCCTTCTTTGATCACCAACTCTTTGTTTGCTAACTTTCATTTCGGGGAATTTTTGAATGAATTTACCATGTAGTTCGGAAAGATAAGATCGTTTCTCTGATTCTAACTTTGTGATTTGAAAATATGTGCGCATAATAAAAACATTCATATCTTCAGACCATTTTAAGCGCACACGTGGGCCAGCTGTGGTGGACACAGATTTAGTGGCGTCAGATGCCTTCTGCGTAACACTCACAGTTGGGTTAAAAGTGTCAGATTCTGATACATCGGGTAGTGGTGAAATAGTGTTTATGTGTTCTAAGTAAGAAGTTGAAGATGGTGGCAAGGATGGAAGAGAATCAAGGGGATGCTGTGTAGTGTTATTAGTGCTGTGATCTGCGAACGTTAAAACCTGTACATTGCCATCTTCCAATACAGTAGGGCAACGTGATACTGAGGGTCCAGGGAGTGACACCCTGTCCTGAGAACCTACCTGAGGAATAGTTCTATTTCTCAGGCGCATCACAAATTTTCAAATATCTCTACTTAGTGACATCTGCTATTAATATAATAAAATATTACAAAATCCAAAAATAAATTACAAAATTGTAAATATCTATAAGCTACAGTGACTAATTAATAATTATAAGATATTAAATTAAACGTCTTAATAACTATAGTTCACTAAAATCACCAAAATGTCTGATGTAAAAATATAGTAATTATTGTCTTTAAACTATATTGAATTTTAGTTCCTTTCTTTGAATTCCTTCCTTTTATTGAAGTTCTCTTTTACTTTCACTTCTCATTTCTGTCTTCTAAATAACTCCTATTTTTTGTAAATTTTTTAATTGCTTCTAGTATCAATATCTATTTCTTTGTCTCATTATATTTGATTTTTACATTTTATACAAGTACTCGTTGATAGATGGCTCTGTATAGTCTTCCTTTCCTTATATTAGTTGTTTAAAGTATTTATAATTTAAGTTCTTTTTTATTTATTTAATTTAATTTCTCTTTTCTTTCTTTTTAATAATTTATAAATGTCTTTGTAATAATTTCTTTTTATTCGCTTCATTATATTTGTTTTTTACATTTAATACAAGTAGTCGTAGAAAGATGGCGCTAATTTTAATTAACAAACTTCAAATTTAATTTCTTATTTTATTATTATTATTATTATACGGCGCCGATATATATCGACACAGCTTAACAAGAAATGGTTTGAACTTTACAAGACATTATCTTTAGCAAGTAAATTTAAAGGAATCTATTATTTATACATAGTACAATTCAGACTTCCACCCTCTCCTGTAATAACATTTCTGACGCGAGCACAAAGCGCTTTGACAGCCCCTGTCACCATAGCAACGCGCGAAATTGGCGCCAAAACAGACGTCATTAGAGGCATGTTTATGAGGGAATTTGTTTGTCATGTAGCCGAGTTTAATTGTTTACTGTAGAGCTCAAGACAAAGCTGATAACGATATAATGAAATCGGAATTAATCATCAGGCTTCAGCTGGATCGTTTGTTTCACGGGTTACATTCAAAATGCCGTTAAAATATAGCATTGTATCATTACGGCCGTCGAAGTAATGACTGTCTTAATAAAAACTGTTGATGTTTACTATGAAATTAGATCTAATGTTTATAGTATTATCTTATTATAATATTATATTATGAAAGACCATCATTATCAATACTAGAATCATATAAAGAATTAATCTTGTGTCTTCTAATACTGTGAGATATAATAGGTTTTATATTATCTATGAACAATTGTTTCAAATAAGTCGTCAGCGATAATAATGCTTGATGACGTATATTTTCAAACCTTTTTAAAGCTTTGTTGAATACAAGTGCTTATATTTAAAATTATTATTATTTAATAAGATCGTGTAACCTCATAAAGTTTCGTGTAAATTTAAAAGTATTAAGACTTGAATTATTTTAAAAATATGTAAGCAACAGTAAATGTTTTTAAAAGTGTATATCTAATCCAATTAGTAATTAGATAAAAATAGTTTATTTTTTGAAAGAATACCTGATTTCCTAAGACATACTCCGAGTAGCTCATCTGCTAATATTGAATTAATTTGGATACGTTGAAAGCACATAATTTATTATTGATTAACCTGAAAAACATTATCGCATTATATTATTAAATAATTTTTATATCGGGTCTAAAGGTTTAAAAGGTTATTAAAATGTTACTTATATTAAAAAAATCGTCTTATATATGATAATAAACCTGTCCGCCGGCAGCTGGTCTACTGGAGATCAACCAATTACGCAGAAGATGTTATAGTTCATAATTTTTGCGTGTACACAATGCACCTCAATCTTCCTTCACTCTTATGGTCTGATGGAACCGATAACCGACACGAATAAAGTTAATCAGGACCGAATTTTACATACTCATTCGACAAATGCATCATCATACATTACAGGTATCGCGTATTCAGCTCCACATTACCATGAAACCTACCTAGCTACCTAGGAAACAATCAATAAAATTAATTGTTGATTCCCCGAAGGATTTCAATCCACGATCCCCGGTTTCTAAAGCGGAAGTTTATATTACTTGGCTACAAACCAGTTGAAGGGAATAATAATGAATAATACACTTACAACATTTATGATTGATTTATACATTGTATTAGCATATGTGATGAAATGAGAAAACATTTTACTAGCTTGTTTATAACTGGCATATGTATCTAAGTTTTAATGTATTGCTGTTTATTTTCCAAAGAAAATAAAAAAATATACTTTTGGTATTTACTGTTTAAACTGCCTCCGTAGCCTAGTGGTACGGGCGTGTGCTTTTAGAAACCGGTGGTCGGGTTCGAATCCTGCGGGGACTCAACAAATTTTCATTGTTGTTTCCTAGTTGTTAGGCAATTTGGACCGATCACCCAATTGTCTGACAAGTAAGATGATCCATGCGTCGGATGGGCATGTAAAAGTCGGTCCACCCACCAACCCGCATTGGACCAGCGTGGTGGGATACGGTCCAAAAACCTAATAGATAGTGGTCTATTCGGGGAGGCCTATGTTTAGCAGTGGACTATCAAAGGCTAATAATGATGATGATGTTAATGATAATGATGATGATTGCACTACCTTATAGCAATGTGGGATAATAACTATTATAATTTTTTAGTGACTTCCTAAGGGTATGACGATATGTTTTTTTCATACCTTTAGAGGGTATGTTTTATTTTCGTACCTGATAATGGAACCAAAGAAAACTACCATTTATTTAAAAAAATGTGTTTATTACTACATACACCATTCATAAACAATGTTATTTTAAATGTTGTTCAGGCTGCAGAAAAAAACAATATAACAAAATTGTATAGCTAATTTCAAATTTAATTTTCCTGTCCTAACACAGAGTTAAAATTACGCCTCTGCTTTTATACAAACGTAAAATAACCACAGCCGCAAATTGGTTACGTAATAATCTTCCTTCCCTTTCTTACTATACCGTTTCTTTCGCCTGCGTCATTTTTCCTTTAATTTTTCCTCATCTCGCGGATAAAGGAGGGTAAAAGGAGAATACTTCGTGACGCGGTCAGCAATTGCCTTCGGGAGTTCCTACGCAACGCATCATATTTTGAAGTCACGCGACGCGAATTGCCAACGTTCCATTCTAATAGTTTTAAATTTACCGCGAACCCCAACCGCATCACCGAAGTCGCCTGCAGCAGTGCCGCCATCAGACGAGGTATTTATCCTTTCTATACCGCATTTCCAATCCGGCTTCATAACCACTAGGATAACTACTGGATCTACCATATCGCCGTCACTCGAGCTAGTTGGTCCAATCATAATTAGCTGACGAAATTTGAGTGATCACGCACCCGTGCAACCCGATACTATTTTTATTTATAATACATAATAATGATCTTATTAGGTTCTTAACTTCGATGATTATAACAACTATATGAATATAATAAAAACTTTTAAAAAGCGGTTAGTGGCCTAACCGTTTTATCGCTTTTAAAAGTTATTAAAGATTTTAGATGCATATAATTTTAATTTCAAGCCAATTTTGTACTATAAATAATAACCTTGTTACTCATAAGATAGTTTTGAGTCTTTTAATAAATTTATGTATCCATACATTGAAAGGAAATACTACCATATCGAAGATCCTCCAAGACTACGAATTGCCTGGTGGTCAGGTGTTACGTGAATTCAATACACTAATTTATAAAATTAAGAGGTCAATTAGAAAAAAATAAACGTACCATAACTTTGTCCTTTTACATTTCAAAAGGCAATTAATCAAAAATGTTAGATACTGTTTCAAGTTTAGCTTCTTTTTAGAATCAGGGGTGTAACTCAGTAGTCGTGTTGGCTTGCATGCAAGCTTCGACTAAAAGTCCTGGGTTCAAATTCCAGCACCTCCACAGATCACATTTTATTAACGTTATCATAAATTAAATACAGTTAGTATTATTAATTATAGCACTATTATTTAAAGAATATCCCAAAACAGCCTACTAATTACAAGGCTAATCCAGGTTTCCTTAATTCATATTGGTGATGAGTTTAAATAAATTCGTGTATAAGTAAAAAGAAACTGCATGCATAGCATTGAATTATTTTTCATCTCATTAATTTCTTAATCATTGGATTTAAGCTGCAAAAATGTTTTTAATAGCTATTTATACTTTTATTAATTGATTCAGTAAATAATAATCGTAATGTTTATTATTATTGACATATTATTTTATAAAAACTCAAATAAATCGAAATGAATGAATTTATATATACATATAAAAATTTTTGTAGTATTTTGGTCATGTCTTATAATTAAAACAATTGTTATGTTAAAGACACACAACAACATTGCGTTAATAATATTAGATAATTTGCAGTTGTCGTTTACAAGTTATATACATTTGCAACAATACGATAACAAGTATCGAAGCCGTGATAAATTTTTATAAAACGCATTAACCGCGTTTATAATTTAAATTCTAAATGGATCTTAATTATCATCATCCAGGGGTCTTGCAATTTTAAAATACTTTGCTTTAAAATAGATTGTAGGATCCCAAGTAAGTAATCAACTTTTCTCTCTATTCCGATTAGCATGATTCCTGTTGTTGTGTGCTGTGCAGTTTATCCAAGTACATTATTTTCATCATCATACTTATTGTCATTATTATCATCATCTTGGAATACATAAGAGCAGACAAAGGTTATAAGAACTATATAGTGAAAAGACACAATCACAATTAATCCTTTGTGACTGCTTGCCTTTGTAATTATGTAATTTTACTAAGCCTGCGCTTAGTAAAATTTTTCGAGAAAATAATTCTTAACGATTACAAATACATTTCAATTCTCATTATATGCTTAATAACAAACAGTATGGTTTTACATGGGGTCGTTCTACAACCGATGCAGGTACAGGTGTCTTGTTAAGACTATATTTGAGGATAGGAAGGGTCACATGATGCTTTGGGTGTCTTCTGTGACTTAACTGAAGCATTTGACTGTGTACAGCATGATACTTTGGTCTGAAAATTAAGCCACTATGGTATCAAAAATGCCACCTCGACCTTCTGACTTCGAACTTGAGCCATCGAACTCAGAGAGTTGACGTGAACGGCAAGAGATCTCCAGGGCAGTTAGGTATGGGGTCCCACAAGAATCTATTTTAGGGCCTTTTCTCTTCTGGTCTATATAAATAACCTACCACACCAGGTTGAGAACAATAACGAGATTGTATTATTTGCTGCTGATACTTCTTTAATATTTAGAATAAAACGATGTAACTTGCAAAATGACAATGTAAATAATACCCTGTCGAAAGTAAAATACTGCTTTAGTACAAATAATTTAATGTTAAACAAAATATAACTAAATGTAAAAGGTTTGTGACTCCTAATGTTCCTCAAGCTGGGTGTGATGTGGTCGTAGATGGAGAAGCGCTAGACCACGTAGATTTCACTGTATTTCTCGGCATCGCGATAGATTGTAAACTGCAATGGGGCCCTAATATTCATAGACTGGTGAGTAAACTTAGCTCAGCAGATTATGCAGTCAAAAAAATTAGATAACTAACCGATGTTAAGACAGTCCGTTTAGTATATTTTAGTTATTTTCACAGTATAATGTCTTATGGCAATCTACTGTAGGGAAACGCTGCTGATATTAATACTATTTTCGTAATTCAAAAAAGAGCAATTCGAGCAGTCTATAACATGGCCCCAAAGAATCGCTGAGAAAAATGTTTACAGAAATCAATGTAATGACTGTTTTTTCTCAATACATATATGAAAATATTATGTATGTTCATAAACATAGAAATGGTTACGTAAAGCATTGTGACACACATAATATAAATACTAGGAATAAGCATAATTATGTTCTTCCAAAAACTAGGCTCTGAAGAACAATGAAATGTTTCATGGAACAATGTATTTTCTTCTACAATAAAATACCAGAAAACGTGCAGCTTTTATTTGTAAATAAATTTAAAAAAAGTTGTAAAGGAACGTTTGTGTGTTAAAGGATATTATTGTTGTAATGACTACCTTGATAGATAACACACCCTGGTAATGAACTGTTCGCTCCAAGCTATTTCAAAGTAGTAAAATGTAAGGTATAATGTAAAAATTTTGTAAAATTTATTGAAAAAAAGTAGAAAAAAAATCCCGCTGAGTTTCTTATGCCGGATCTTCTCAGGTCAGAGGCTTCCATTTCCGAACCGGTGGTAGATTATATGACAATCAATAAGAAAGTGTAATGCTTCCATATTGAATAAAGATATTTGACTTTGACTTTTACTTTGACTTTGACTATTATTGCACATTCTATCATTGTCCATTATTAAATACATCTCAAAACCAAGTACATGTCCAGACTGACACTTGCATCAAACCATGCCCAAATAGTAATAATTTAGTAAGCAGGTTGCAGCTATTTTCTAAAGTTATTTTTGTTATAATACTATAAACTGCGACTAAAAGACTACGTAATATAACATAAGGCACAATAATTACACTACTTTGCTTTGGATATGTAGAGAATTTAATTACATTTGCTCAGTGTTTCAAATCCCGTGAACAATCCCGGTATCAGGTATTAATGAAAGTTAATAAGCCGATGGCTTCGAAATTAATCCTTAAGGGATTGGATCGTATTAGGGTATTACATTTTGATTTCATAACTGTGTAGCGTGTTTTTTGTAAAGGAAAATATGCCTGGATGATTTTTAATTGTTAAACAACTGACATTCAAAAGAAAATACTATTTTGTTGCTTGTTTTATGGTGATATATTGATAAGTTATGGTTTGGTTTAATATTTGTACCTGGTAAATTTTGAAAGACATTAAATTAATTTTATTTTCTGCTGATTATTATAAACATCTACTTCCAAACATAAGGTAATAAAATATAAAATCACCCACCAACCCGCATTGGACCAGCGTGGTGGGATACGGTCCAAACCCCCTAATGGATAGGGGTGTATTAGGGGAGGCCTACGTCCAGCAGTGGACTAAAACAGGCTGATGATGTGATGTAAAATATAAAATTAGGCTTAATTATAATGCTAAAAGGAATTAATTTGCCATACAATGAAATACTTTTTGCAGGGCCCCTCCGGAGGCAAAAGCACTGCGGTGCCTATTTCTAATTAAAAGGAAGAGCGGCACTATTAGCTTGCTTGGCACTAATGGCGAGCCCGCATATTTACTTAACACCCTGCGTCTCACGGTAGACAGGGCGATGACGATACCCCTCGCATTGCCACTGATTGCCACTGATTGTCGGTGACGATTTATCGTCAGGTGACCGAACTGCTCGTCAGCTTTGGTAAGCAATAAAAATAATTAAAAATCTGTGTAAGGATATATTAAGTTTTTCACCAAACTGTATTTTGTTAAATAAATATGTTATTTGAATTAAAAGAAAATTAATACAATTTTTACTTAGCTCCTTTTAAATCATTAAACGAATGACAAAAATGAATAATAAGACAAGTCAAGTATGTCTTTAATATTTAATCAATACCAACCTACCTATTTAATTACGTGACATTATCTAAAGACAATTAAATACGATAGTCGAAGCTGTTGTTTTCGTTTCGTCAATAGATGTCGCGCTCGCAATCTCGTTGATGTTTTGAAACTCGCTATAAAGAAGTTAAGCATTTCGTTGTTTAAGCGCTTGGAAAAACTCTCAGGTGTGATATCAGTCGAAATTGTCTTGAGAATCTCTTTTGTAAAGAGGGTGCCCAGTTATTTGGGACTGATCCCGTTTATTAATCTTAATATAGGACCTTATCTTTCGCATAAGGAATTTTATGCTACATTTATGAAATCACTTGAACATGTCGTTACCCAAAGAGGGTTAATAAAAAGTTTGTTGTTGTGATATCTATGTTTTGTTAGCAATACTTATATCCTCAGGGTCATGCTAATGATATTGGAACAACCTATTTCTATTTACTGCTATTGTCCGCTGGGATGACAAACCAACACGATTAGGGAGAGATAAGGTGTAGGACCGACTTTTTACATAACCATCCGAAGCATGCTTGGGTAATCTTACTTAACAGGTAACTAAGGCAACGGCTGTCACTGTCCCAACCCACTAAGAAACAAAAACAACCAAAAAATTCCTGAATTCTCCTACAGGATTCGAACTTGAGACCTTCGGTATATAAGGCACTAGCCCTTACCACCAGGCTACGTCGACAGTTCCCACTATAGATTTTATTAAGAGTTTTATTGTATGTGTGCATGACACCCCGAATTTATATAGAGATGAGCACATAATTTGTCTATAACCTGATGTATTTAAAAAAGACTGTGCAGCCTTGTTCTTACTTTGTTACATAGGTTTAAAAGTAATTATATACTTAACTAATAGACCCGGCCTATTCTGGCCGTTTCTTTAAACGCTGGCATTGAATCTTGCACAAAACAAACCGACAATTGATACTTGACAATTAGCCGCCATAATGCATTGATTCATTTCTTATGTCGTATGTATTTGAAGTTATGCTTCTATACTTGTGTCTCTATGTAGCTTCATCTATTACTGCCTTTGGTGGATTGCGAGATCCCTTGAACTTGTGACTAAACTTTAAAGAAATGGCTACACGCATTTAGGATGTGGGCTGATTTTGAAGAAGTCGCTTAGGATCATCGACGTTCGGATACGGACCGAGGCGCCGATGCTTAGGTCGACTGTCTATTCGATTGCTGGGGCGGTGAGAACCGCCCCTAGAACGCGTGGGTGTATCTCGTGTTCGCGGTGTGTTAGTCTCGCCGTGCTCTTGAACGAGGTAAACCTGAAAGTGTTGTGTGTGTTATCCTGCTTGTGCGTAGTATCGTGAGGCAGGACCCTTGGAGAGTCCAGAATTCATAAGCCCCCTTCTTTATCCAGATGAATCAGAGTAGACCCAGGTGTAAGAGTATATTACGGGTACGACGTTTCCTACTAGAGGCATCTGGCTCTGCGTTATAATTTGCAGCGTTTACTATCAGAGGGCTATTTTGCGTTTTTATTCTTTAATAGAAATTTTTGATAATGTTTTTAAATGAGCGCGTAATGTCGGCATCTTGCAATTGCAGTCGACATTTCTTCCATACCACTGTGCTCCAGTGGCACGTCGTAAGAATTTATTTTGCACCGCCTATGGTTGGTCTAGTTGGTGGGAGGATGAAATCCTCGCGTCACTCTTCTTCTGGCGCGAGGAGGCGAGGTCTCGGGGCTGCAGGCCAGCCCCAGAAGAGATAAGGGGGCGCAGAGAGGAATTGCGCTCCCTTGCTATACAGGATTGAAGCTGTGGCTGGAGCAACCCAGCGCCAGCCGTCGAACTGTAGAGGCCATACGCCCCGTATTAAAGTGGTGTCTTAAGAGGACACGGCTTCCTAACATTCCGCGCGACGCAGGTTATCTCGGACACGACTGTTTCTGGGAGGTACCTGTGCCGCGTGGCCTTGAGAGAGCCCTTGAGGAGTGCCACCACTGTGGCGTATGCTGCCGAGGAGACGGCTTACAATGCGCTGGAGGAGTGCCCAGCTTGGGCTGAACAACGCTCAGAGCTGCGTAGTGTCGTGGGCACGACCTTTCGCTTCCTGCAGTAGTGCGGAGGATATAAGAGAGAGAAAGGTCGGGGCGCCGTCCTTGCGTTCTGTGAGGACGTGATGGCCGAAAGGAAACCACGGATAGAGACGCGGAGGCCAACAGCGCCCTGGCTATCCACAGAAGAAGGCCAGGGCGCCGAAGGTGTCGTACACGCGCAATTTTCCCTGAAACTGGAGCCCCTGGGCGCCGGCAAGAGGGTGCCCGCTGCCCAGAGATGGGCTCAAGGGGTACCATGCTGTTTGCTCCGGCACGGCACCTAAAGCGACGGTTCGGGTGTCCCTAACACACCTGTATCACAAGCTATTATCGGCGAATGCAAGCTTTGTATAATGAAAGTTTGTAATTAGAGGGCATTTGCGATATGTGTTGTAAAATAGAAGAGATGATTACATAAGCGGCTTTTCTTCTAATCTTTTACGTCGCTTTGAAACTCATGTTACTGTCGAACGTAAAACCTAAATATTTTGACTTTCTCTTAGTGGATCGGTTTGCCGTAGAGGTTCAATTGCCCGAGTGTTTGCCACATCAGCATTGTGTGCGGTTTTTTAACGGACGTGTGGTAGGACGATGGAGGTCAGGTCTGACTGAAGAACGATTGAAGTATATTGCTACAGTTTTCGGGATTCACTCAATCCTCCATTTTGAGAGTACGCCTTGTGCCAGACTTTATCGAATGCCTTGCGACATTGAATAGAACAGCCTCGTGTAATGTGTATCTAAGGCCTGACTTTTTGTTTAGGCCCGTCAGAATGTATTCTGTGAGGCGATAAACTGATCGGAACAGGGTGTTCAGGACGGAATCCGAACTGTTCGTCTGGTAGGACGCCATTGAGAAAACGTAATCCTTTAACCTCGACAAGCTTATGCGTTCATCAATTTCGCCAAACAGTTGAGGAGACTGGTTGGACGATAACTTGTCGGTTGGTTTAGTGGTTTACGCGTCTTTGGTATGCCGGTAACATGGCCTCCTTCCATTCGTCAAGGAAGGAACGTGGCTAGAGTACATTGAAAATGCTCTGCTAGTAGACAAATAATCAGGCCCGGTAAAAGACCGCGGGCTGGATGGTGTTTTGAGGTGTGCGTTGAGGTTCTTGTCCTTATCATTTATCTCTGCGAATATGTCGGGGCAAGTTGTGCGCATATATTCCTCTAGGGAGACGTCCATGTTTTTCTAGGCCTTTGGAGGCGATCCCCTCCGATGTGTGTAACAACTCTAGTCCTCGCCACCTGTGTGGGCAGGGTGTACGAGCTTTCAAAACTATGGAGCACTTTAAGAGCGCTAGGCGTATACATAGCTGCCCCCTGTTGAAGGAGCAAAGTAAATAAAATTGAAAAATGCGTTAAAGTGTATTAAAAACTTACGTGACTGAAGCCTGCCTAGGAGCACTCATCAATCCACTTTTAGAGTCGCACGAAGACACAGCACTAATTTGCGGTACTAATTCCATGCGGGCGCAGGAAGATACGTCCGTTCAGGGCGGCTGCTCGAGCGAACTTTGAGGCCTTGATTCAACTTGCAAGGTGCGCATTTATAGAGCGACTGTTTCGGCGTTTATTAAACTCTGAAAATAAATCTGCAAAACAAACCGACACGTGCAAGTTGACCATTAGCCGCTCTAATACAATGATTCAACTCTCAAGGTGCGCAGTTATCGGCGACTGTTTCGGTCGTTTATTTAAACGCTGGCAATTAATCTTTTTAAAACCAGAACGGCATTTGCCAATTAACAATTAGATGTTCTAATACAATAATTTAACTGTCAAGGTGCGCAGTTATAGGCGACTGTTTCAAGCGTATATTTAAACGCTGGCATTAAATCTTTCTTAAATCAAATCGAAGTGTGTAAGTTTACAATTAGCCGCTTTAATGTATTGATCCAATTCTCGGTTCGTAGTTAAAGGCGACTGTTTCGGGCGTTTATTACACCGATTGCAATTGAATGCGAGACGGGCTTATTTCATTTTCCCACATCTAAGTGGACAGTTAGATTAATTAGCAAATAAGTTTCATATTGTATTTCTTTTATAACAAATAAATGTAAGTATCTTGGTTTTTTTTCGATCTTTCGGCTGTAACTTACATGATTGGCGTTTATTTAAACGTTAGTAATATACCACTACAAAAAAAAACTGAATGTACAAGTTGGCAACTTCCGCTTAAATATTTTTAGCCTGTACTCCGACTTATGCAAAATCAATTTATTTTATCATTATAGCCGGCAGTGGTATTATGCTTGGGTTTTAATGTATTAATTATGGGGTCCCAAGCAGGTGGTAAAACCCAACCATCTTCTCTATTGTAATTTGGATCATTTTCTAATCTCAATAGCCTTATGGATTATCCTTGGTAGGAATCGGCGTTCTTTAGTTAGGATTTTGGTCGATCTAATCTGATATAATAGTTTGGGAGATTTAAAGTATGTTCACACACTGCCGACTTGTTTTTGTGTTTAATGTCAGCTATATGGTTCTTCTCACGGGTTCTTATGGCTCGCTTTGTTTGGCCATTATAAGAGAGGGCGCAGTCACAATCTAGCTTGTACATTCTAACATGTTGTAGATGAATATTGCACTTGACAGGTGGTAGGAGTTGACCAATCTTCTTCAAAATCTTGAAATAAGTTATTGAAGCCCGCCTCAAAATATAGCCAATCTTGTCAGTTACACCTCTTTCAAAGGGTAGAACAGCAGGTATTTGCTCGACTATGGCTGCCTTCACTCGAACACTGTGACGCTGCCGTGGCGCAGCAAACTTGTTGTCTTGCGGTACTTGCTTAACATGTTGTAGCTCAGCCGTCAGGTGTTCACAGATCGCTCGAGCACATTAAATATAGTACATTTTAGTAGAGGGGCAAGTTTTGACTTTCACAGGTTCTTGCTTTGTCGTAGCGGTAGGGCTCAGTACCTGCGGCTTGGGTTAGCCTGTATTATGAAGAAAAACATTTTGAGGCATATCGTTTAAGTTTATATTATATCAGATGGATTTGAAAAGAGATAATTCCAAGGTCCCAAGTAAAGAAGTCAGCTTAATATATACAAAGTTTTATTGCTTTTAAAATGCTTGCAGTATTTGATTTGTAAGTAAAAGAAAGTGTTTAAATTTTAGTTAAAATCATGATAATTTTTTTTTAAATTATCCGGAGTAAAAAGTAAAATTTTATGATCATATTACAATTTATTTTTGCATGTCGTTCCCACAACCGAGTATCGCTGAAGCACAAGCGAGATATTACTAGAAATTGATTTATATGAAGTTCAATTCTTTCCGCTATTTCGGTTATTTATTGTATTTTCGCATCGAATCGCTTAAATATAGAAACTCAATATGACTTCTTGTTAGAAAAGGTAATGTATCAACTAATTACACCAACTATAAACAACATTTAACTGTTAAAATGTAACGTTATTAACGGAAAAACCATTATTTTCTTTTATAAGAATTTTATTAATGACAATATTATAAACACCTTTTAAGAACATAATTATACTACAAAAGGTATTCAAAGCTGTTGAATACCTAAAATGTGTATTATGAATGTGTATAAATGTGTTAAATGGCACAAGGTTTGTGCCGGAAATAAAAAAAAAAAACAAAATATGCTAAATAATTAAGTTTTTTCTATAAAATTTACATTAGCAAAGGCAGTCTTATGAATGCAACTTATTAAATGCTTTCTAAGCACGTTTCAAGTATACAAACTTATTTACTACAGAAATTTAAATATCGTGAACAAAATTATGCAAATACAACTACGAAAACACAAAGCAGGCCAATGCGCTACGACCTAACAGCTTACTGAGCAAAGTGATACTTTGTTACGAAGTTTACAATAACACACTTAGGACTATTTTGAAAATGCATATTGTAGCTTCAAATATAAACACAATTACAGTTTTAAAGAAAGCATAAATTCGAAAATAAATTAAAGCAAAAATTTTGATGATACTATAATAACTGCATAAGGAAAAAAAGAAATTGTTATATGAATAAGACATACGTATTAGTGTTTGTTTCTTTATGAAGCAATTTATTAAAGCATTCATTGGTTATATTTAAAATTCCAAAGTTTCCTATAAAAATAAAAAATCATAAAAACCGTCCATTATTTTTTATATAAAATTACTCGACGTTGTAATTGCCATTGGAAACCGAAAGCTTAAAGAGCAGAAGATGGTGTGTTCGGATAGACGATAGATACTCTTACATGAAAAGGTGGTAAGGTGGAAGTTTACACCAACATATCTACAATATCTCAAATTTTTCACAATATGTCTTATTGTAAATAATTTAAGATATCATAAAAAAATTCATGTAAGTAGGTAAAATTTTCCATCTATAAGCTATTTCGGAATTCGCCGCAAAAACATTATACAACATATAACGTTTTGTCCTAGAACAAATTCAAGATTGACAATAAAAAAAAGTAATTGTTTTAACAAATATAAACGCGTTAAATATAAAACTGAAGATATCCATAATTATATACCTTAAAATTGACTTTACTATTAGATAATAGTAGCTCAACTAACTAAAGTTGTTTTAATCCATTAATTGCGGCAATAACTCTAGGCAATAGAACCTCCACCAGTTTTCATAAATAAGCAAGAATAATAACAATAACGCTGCTTTAATGGTGTCCAATATATTTAATTTAGTTTAGTTAGTAAGCCAGTTTTCAGCACTATAGGTTACTAACATAGTAAACATGTTAATTACTTTTTATACATAATTTATATTTTATATCATATTAGACAATGATCATTTATAAATAATATTGGCATAAGCTTAGGTTAAAACATACAGTGATCATTTGTTAAAAATGCACAAATATTAAAACATTAAATTAATACAAATGCAAGTCTTACAAGGTTGTTTTGGTCGAAGGTAAACGCCTATAGTAGTTGTGTTAGCTGTTGTGGAACTATCTATTTGATTGCGGGTCTATTTCGAAATAGATCGTTAATTGGAAATGCAAATGAAATCAGTTTCACCGAGTTTAAAGAGCGGGAAAATTTAATTCGGATAATAAACGCTGATGGGCTTATAAAGCCACAGTTTAAATGTAAACTCGTTAAGCATTACTTATACTATTTATTAAAACATTTAGTTTGATGATAAACTATTAGGGACTAGTTTTCTAAAATCCTAATCTTTAAATCTATATGGTTTGAAATCCGACAAAGAGCTAACTTTAGTTGTAGTTTCTGATTTTGTTGGTAGAGCACTAACCGTTCTATCGCTTTGAGAAAACTTATCGAAGTATGAGATGGATGTAATTATAATTTCAAGCCAATTTTACTATTATAAATAATAACCTTGATACTATTAAAATAGTTTTGCAGTCTTTTAATAAATTTACATACAATCCGTGCGTTGAAAGCAATTACTACCATATCGAATCGTGAATCGTGCTCTGGTGTTACGCGAATTCATGGCATTGATTTATAAAAGAAGCAAGAGGTCAATTAGAAAATGATAAACGTGTCATTACTTCGTCCTTCAACAGTTCACAACAGCAATTAATCGATAATGTTACATACAGTTTTTATATCGGTGGTAGGTCTCCTTATCACAGGAGACCGTCTGGGTGGGTACCACAGCGGTGCCTATATCTGCCGCGAAGCAGTGGTGTGAAAACACTGATGTGTTCCGGTTTGAAGGGCACCATAGCCAGTGTATTTACTAGGTAAACGAGACTTAAAGCCGTATGTCTCTCGGTAGACAGCGCGTTGGCGATAACACTGGTATTGCCAATGTCTATGGGCGTCGGTGACCACTTCCCATCAGGTGGCCCAACTCGTCTGCCTAAGTATGCTATAAAAAAAAATTCCAATTTGAGCTTCTCTTCAGACAGGGGATGTAACTCAGTTGTGTTTGCTTCGCATGCTGTAAGTCCTGAGTTTAAACTTCACCACCTCCAAAGGTCACTTTTTTATTATCGTTATCAAAAATTATGTATAATTTTTTTTAAATTATAGCATTATTATTTAAAAACTATAATTTATTATAAGAACAACCCAGGTTTTCCTAATTCATATTGGTGACGAATTTAAATCAATTCGTGTATAAAAAAACAGCATGCATGCTATTGAACTGTTTTTTTAATGCACTTAATTTTTTGATTATTGGATTTGCGATGATTAAGTAACTAAGTAACCGTAGAATTTGTATAATTTAAAGAGATAATAACCAAATTTTTTCTAGTATTTTGTCATCACTACATAGTAATACAAGTCATTTTCTCTGTCCCTATATCTCTATGTTTATTTAAATCTTTAAAACTACGAAACAGACTTTAATGCTGCTTTTTTTTAATAGATAGAATGATTGCAGAGGAAGGTTTGTATGTATAAATCATGCAAAATATTTTAGAGCAAAGCTGGTAAATTTATATATATTTCCATAGATTTTACAGATATCTGATTTTACAGGTATTGCACCCATTCGGAGCCGGGGTGAGTCGCTAGTATCTCATAAGTAAAACTATTCCTAAGTTAAAGAAATAATAACATTGCTTTAATAATATAAGATAATTTGCAGTCCTAGTTTAATAAATTTCAATAGCTAGCAAATATGGAAACCGTGATAAAATGAAGTAATTTTGCTATCATAAATGGAAAATACTTTTTACGCATTAACCGCGTTTAAAATTTCAATTCCAAATGTATCTTAATTATCATCATCCAGAGGTCTTGCGTTTTGAAATATTTTGCCTTAAATTTGATTATAGGATCCCAAGCAAGTAATCAAACTTTCTCTTTATTCCATTCAGGATGTGTCCTATCGTTGTGTACTGTGCAGTTTGTCCAAGTACATAATTATTATTGCCCAGTTTATCATTTTCCACTATTAAGTACATCTCAATACGAAGTACATTTCCAGAGTTACACTTGGATCAATCCATGTCCAAATAGAAAAAAATGTGTGCGTGTACTAGCGTACACTCGTAAGAAGTGAAAGAATGACACAGGTTAAGCTTAAATAACGTGAAAACTTGAAAAATAAATAACATAATCACGCCTACGTGTTGGTGGTATTTGTTACTGAAATGTTAACTAAGCTAAATATAAACAATTCATAACCCTAGAATTTAAAAAAAGATGGCGTGTAACGGAAAAAAAGATGGCGCGTAACGAAAAATGTTATACTAAATTTTTTTCCAACTCCGATAAAGAAGTTTTACTTCAATAAATTAGCAACAAGGTTGCAGCTATATTATAAAGTACTCTTTGTTATAATATAATAAACTGCAACTAACAGATTACGTTGTATAATGTTAGCCACAATACATACAATACTGTGCTATGGATACGTGGAAAATTTAATTACATTTGCTCAGTGTTTAAAATCCAGTGAACAATCCCGGTATCAGATATTAATGAAATTTAATAAGCGAGTGGCTTTAAAAAATATCCTTAAGGGGTTCGATCGTATTAGGATATTACTTTTTGATTTTATAACTGTGCGTAGCATATTTTTTGTAAGAGAAAATATGCCTCAATAATTATTACCTTTTTTAATACTGACATTGAAAAGAAAATACGGTTCTGTCGCTTGTTTCATGGTGATATATTGATAAGTTATGGTGTATTATTTCTGAGTACCGGGTAAAATTTTATAGGCATAAAATTAACTGTATTTAATGCGGGTTATTTTAAACAACGATTTCTAAGCATAAGGCAATAACAGATAAAATTAAGCTGCATTTGAGATCACATTCAATTATAATGCTAAAAGAAATAATTTGCTATGCAATGAAATACTCTTTGCAAAAGCAAGAGTGTGAAAACATAAGCGTGTTCCGGTTTGAACGGCACTAGAGCCCGCATATTTACTTAACACCCTGCTTCTCACGGTAGACAGGGCGATGACGATACCCCTGGCATTGCCATTGATTGCCACTGATTGTCAATGACGACTTATCGTCAGGTGACCGAACTGCTCGTCAGCTTTGGTAAACAACGAAAATCTGTGTAACGATATATTAAGTTTTGCAACAAACTGCATTTTGACTTGTTAAATATTTATGTAATTTAAACATTTGTAAAAACTAAACAGCGTTTTTTAGTAAACGATGTAAGAAATAATACGCCGAAGAAATTGATCAAAAGACGCCGCCCTAAGTCATTGGGTAATACTTCTAGTTTACTTAGTATTTGCGTCAATAGATACCCTTCAAACCAGCATATTGCAGTAATTTCGTTTTGGACCTTAAATTTTAATAAGTCTAAAACTCCTAAAACGTTGAAGTTTTTTATCTCTATCATCGCAAATAGGCTGGAAGAGATATTTGTCCCGAAACCAAAAGTACATGCACTGTAGTACCCATAAAACTTATTGGAAACTTCTTATAGCTCACAAACTGTACCAACGTCACTATATGAAACCCAATGTGAATTGCACATTTGTCATATCCGTATCGTCAAGAACAAAAGTTAACGTCCCTTACGACTAGAGAGAATAAAACGTTACTTTTGGGTTAGATGATTGCTTGTGAGGTTCTAGGAAGTCATCATTGTTCTTCGAAACAAGTAAAGTTATAATATTTTTAATAGAAGTTATTTACATATCATATTAAATAATGATTTATGTAATGGTTACTTAAACACCTATTTAGTATATTTTTGTCCTACATTTGTATTAAGGCTCTAAGAATGTTTATGGATAAAATAGTAAGCGTGCCTATCTTACCCGTATCAAATTTCATCTCAGTTTCATTCCATAATTGTGCATCTACTGATTGTTCTCTGTACCATCCAAAGGGTGGCTGGTGCATAATACCTTTTGGCATTAGTTCAACCTTTCTATAATACTGTTAATAATAATACTTATGACCATGCGTTTTGAGAACTATAGTTGAAATGCTTCATAAATATAAAATTAATTATTCAATGATTTTTTTTATTCTATTACATATATTTGCCTATCGTAACATCATACTTCCGATGCCTACATTGTTTCATCATCATCATCATCAGCCTGTGACTGTCCACTGATTGAAATAGACCTCCCCTTATACACCCATACCCATTAGGGGGTTTTGGACCGTATCCCACCACGCTGTTTCAATGAGGGTTTAGAGGATGAACCGACTTTTTACATGACCATACGACGCATGAATTATCTTACTTTTCATACAATTGGGTGTTCGGCCCAAATTGCCCTAACGAACTAGGAAACAACAATGAAAATTTGTTTAGTCCCCGCAGGATTCGAAGCCACGATCTCCGGTTTCTAAAACACACGCCCATACCACAAGGCTACAGAGGCAGTCGATGTACATTGTTTATTATAATAATATTTAAATGTTACAATTTTTCAGCGGTTACCTAAACTCACAATAAAATGCATTGTTTAAAAACATTAATAAAAGTTCAATACTATTTTTTTAGTAAATATATATTTATATAATAAAATAATAACAAATTTCAAATAATTTAATTAAACACGAGAAAGGACTCGTGACATAGCAAGACATTTTGGAACATTGAAATTTTGAATGTATACTAGTATTTTTGCATTATCAAAGTCAAAGCTTACTTTTACTGTTTATCTCTTATTCACTACAACATCAACATTCATCATAAAGATTTTCCTGTAGGCAGTGCTACGTTATACTTGAATTCTAATTTGTGAACGGTCAAAATGTGTTAATAAATTTGGGAGATCCTATTCACAAGAAATATAAAGGTTTGCTTGGACCTAATAAAACTTGTTTGACAATTGCTAGGTAAAGTCGTTACTCGTAATTGGGAATCGACGCTGTTGATAGTTTGTTCTACGGCTAGCAGTTCGCTGATCTCTAAAATTGATCAGTAATCGACTTGGAGAACATTATTATAAATACATTATATTTGTCCTGTATAAAAACCAGTTTTTAGCAATTAGAAAATAGTTTTATGGAAACTAATAATCGTAAATTAACTCTTAAATTGTTACCAAGTTAACCCAAATTAAACGAATTTTTAAAAAATCTTTTAATAATATAAATCGTATAAAAGAAAGACTTAAAGACAGAAATAAATATAAAAGTAGATTTTTTCGGCTGCAAAATGTTTTTATTTGTTTAATGAAGTCTTTGTCTTTATTCGCCGCACGCAATCTTCTGTCTTCGTACTTGAGCCATCGAACTCAGTGGGTTAACGTGAATTGTAAAAGATCTCCCGGGGCCCCGGTAAATATGGGTGTCCCACAAGGGTCTATTATTAGGCCTTTTCTCTTTCTCATCTCTATAAATTATTTACCATATGTAATTAATAAAAACGAAGAGATAGTATTATTTGCTGATGATACTTCCTCAATTTTTAAAGTTAAACGACATACATCAATAAATGACGATGTATATAATACTCTCTCTAGAATGGTGCACTGGTTTAGTGTCAATTATATGCTACTGAACCAGAATAACACGAAATGTATTAAATTTATGACTCCAAATGAAAGACCTAAAAAAAAAACACTTCACTGTTTATAGATGAGGAAGAGATAGACGTTGTTGAGTCAACCGTTTTTTTTGGAATAACAATAGATACCAGATCGCAGTGGGGCCCTCATATTAATAGACTGTCGAATAAACTCACCTCTGCAGTATATGCTGTCAAGAAAATCAGACAATTAACTGACGTGCAGACGGCCCGGTTAGTATACTTTAGCTATTTCTACAGTGTAATGTCTTATGGCATTCTACTGTGGGGAAAGTGCGGCGAATACTAATACGATCTTTGTCCTTCAAAAACGAGCTATTCGAGTGGTTTATAACCTGGGCCCCAAAGAATCCCTGAGAAAATTATTCCTAGAGATTAAAATACTTACCGTTACTTCTCAATACATTTTCGGAAACCTAATTTATGTGCAAAAAATAGAAATGATTTTCGTAGACATTGTGATGCACATAACATAAATACTAGTAACAAACATAATTTAATTCTTCCAGCAGCTAGACTGCGAAGAATAAGTAAATCTTTTGTGGGACAATGTATACGCCTTTACAACAAAATCCCACTAACATTTTCAAGTATAATATACGTATGATAGAACTGTATGTAGCTCATAAGACAATTTATATGTATATATTCGATAATTTTAAAAGAAGACAAAATAGGCCCGCTGAGTTTTTTCGCCGGTTCTTCTCAGGTCGGAGGCGTCCTATTCTGAACCGGTGGTAACGTCCTTGACAATCAATAAGAGAGTGTTACACTTCTATATTGAATAAAGATATTTGAATATGAAATTGAATTTGAATTCAAATAAAGTATTATTTTTATCAGCGAATAAAATATAGTTGTAGCTTAGCTCTATTTAAATGGCAACAATAATTTTAAGAAACCTAGTTAAAACATGTTTTATTTATAGAATAAAAAAATAATTCATAACAAAAGTCAAACATGTCTTCAACATGTAATCAATTCCCACTACCTACTAAATTGACTTAAATACATACTTGACGATATCGAAAGACAGCCAAAGCAGAGAGTCACAGCTGATGTTACAGTTTTCTCAATAGATGTCGCTATCAGAATCTCTCTGGTATATTGAAACGCGCTGTAGAGAAGTAACGCAGTTCGTTATATAAACGCTTGGAAATTCACTCCCATTGAATTATTCACGAACTTTAGTTACTCTTTTTGTTTAGCGGGTGCCCAATTACTTGGGACTGATCCCGTTTATTATTTTATGTAGAAATTTTTTGCTACCTGCATTTATTTTGTGATATCACTTGAACATATTGTTACGCATAGAGTTTATTGTTGTATATAAAGTTTATTGTTGTGATATCTTTGTTTTCCTCCAGGTCGATAATAACAAAGACAAGCCATTAAATTTAGAGATCTACTTACTACGCAATAGATATTATAGTGAACAAGTATACGCGCAAAGACAGATGCTCACCCTTTTTCCTTTTAGCGCAATTATCCTATGGGATGGCAAACCGACATGATTGGGGAGAGATGAGGTGCAGCACTGACTGTTTATGTTTCCATCCAAAACATGCATTGATCTTAAATCACAGGAAATTTAGTCATCGGCTCAGGCAAAGGCCCGACCAACTAAGAAACAAAAACACCAAAAAATATAAGTCCATTAAAACAATGGGGAAGCTCATCGCAAGAACCATTCTTTAAACAGAAACTTAAAAAAAACATTTTAAATATGTTAATACATCCGTTTCTATTGGCATTATAAATTAAAATTGTGCTTCAGACTTGACCCTTTTTACTCTATTTCTTGTACGTTTTTAGTCGTTTAAGATATTTGTGTTTTTTATTAGTTACGCAGCGTCTGCCTACGTAAGGCAATAAAAATAACAGTCAGCGGTCCAGTAATTAGCATTCGGGCTACCTGGTGGTAAGTGGTCAGCTTATCTGGCTGGCACTATCAATGGTAACACCAACGCGCTGCCTACCGTGAGACGTAAGATGTTAAGCCTCATTCACCCAGTAAATAACAAACTGGCTACAGTGCCCTTAATACTGAAACACTTATTTAAGAAAAATATAGGTTAACAACTGACTGTATTTATAATTGGGTATATACAAAAATGTGAAAAATTACAACAAAGAAATTAAATCCTCAAATTATTTTAAAATAAAAACTGACGGTTATTCGAAAAACATACAGAGATACAGACATATACCAACTTAGTCTGCCCGCGATCATGGATGCTGAAAAGAATCCGAAACGTTGGGAATAAATATATTTTAGTGACGTGAAAAATCCGTAAATAAATGGATTTGATATGTATAATCGCGTAAATAAAAGAAATAATTAAAGAAATTAAATTCATAATATACATCCACTTAATTTATTTTGTGTTTATCATGACATTTAGTGTTTAATTGAAACTAATACACAAGTTGTAACACAAAGTACAGTTAACAATTATATTAAATTACTGTATATTAATAAATAATATAATTTCGCATACCAAAAAATATATTCATTAAATTTTATTAAGTTACAACAAAAAACAGAATTCCACCTTAGTTGACGTCTTCAATACCTTTCACCTTTCAATTTAATTCAGACGCAACTTCAATACCAAACGCTGTCAAAATTGTCTCGACACCGAAATGTAATTATGATGTTCGGATTTGTTATTTTCCTTAGCCCAATTAGTGAGATGTCATTTTGTTTTGGACAAAAAATGATAAGCGGTGGCGACGGATAAAGAATACCGAACGATATGAATAATTTACTAAGCGGTAATGTAAATGGAATCAGCGTCAATTGCGTAACTAAAGCATATTTATTTGTGATTATTGTAGTAACAATAATCGTTTCGAAGTAAAATTATATTTGATTGATGTTGATATCAACCGCATAACGTGGTAATATTGTATTACTCTCTCTATCTTGAATAACTCTTTACTGTATTCAAATTGTAAGCTGATGATGATGACGAATTGTGCGCATTGAATATGGGGACTAGATTTTAATCCAAATGCGACACGGTTAAACTAATATACCCGGATAGGTTCTGAGGGATCAAATCTAAATAATATTTACTGATACTTTCTCTATTTCTCCCTAACTCGAATTTGCAAATACATCTGTTTAATGTCAGACGTTAAAGCGATTGGAATCAAGAGAAAATTTAGCAAAAGTTGAAATATATCCGCTTGCAAATTAAGCCCTAAATTCAATACGTCATTTAAAGATAAGCCGTTATGGCATTTTTTTGCGTGATGCAGTATGAAATAACCATTCTCAGAGTCCTTTGACTGAATTTCTAAAATATATCCTTGAGCGAGGTGTTTTTTTTTAACATTATTGTAACCTTCTCTAGTTCTGTTATTTTTAAGTCTGCGTTCTAATAGAACAACCGCGAAGTGCAACTAGCACAGAATTACCAACCCTGAGGGTTTCTGTTGAAGGGCAAAGGATACAATAGCGACCGAATAAATACGTTTTATTGAAGTATGTATTCTTTCACATTCCTCCCCAAGGACTTTAAAACATTTACTCAACATGGTGTAACACACAAAACATTAAAAGCGTTCCAGTTAATCTGCTCTGGTAATACAATTTGTCATTCAAGGAGTCGTTGTTATGCACGTTAGACCTAAAACTTATGTAGAATGAGGGCCAATGTCGGATGTCAATGTCAAACGATGCAATTTAAATTGGTAACGAGATGGCGCATGGACAAATGCGTTGTGATTAAATGCACAAGAAATAATGTGTAAAATATACGGAATACATTTCTTTGAAATCGAAGAATATAGTAATCATTTTAGTGATTGGATCAACAGTGATTAATAAAGCGTTATTACTATCAAAATAGAACTAAATTGATTTCTTATGTCTTCAACGTTTGAATATGCTAGAAATATTTCTTTACTTTATTATTGTTAAGCGGCGCATTATTCTTTATCATATATATATTTATGCTGATATAGCGTTGTTTAGGGTTTAAATAGTTAATTGATTAGCGTTAGTTAAGAAATAGGTGCTCTTTTTAGTGGCATCTGAATATATCCACGTACAAAAATGAAATAAAATTATTAATATTTAAAACTGCGTACAGCGTTAGGCGTAAATGCGTTGGTATGCGTAAGCGTAAGAGCGTAGCGTTATTGAAATAGTTAAACTGCCTACAAGTTAAATGCGTGATGACGCCAATGGCTAAATGATGCAATTATATGCGTGAATATAAGGCGAGCGATTATTATATATAGCGATTTGAAAATAATGCGTTTAGTACCTAAGCCTACCGAAGTATATGGATAGGTACTAACAATAGACGAATGCGGTGGCCGATAAGCGTTAGACGAAATGAATTATAAAATATTATAATGAAATAAACCGAACAATATTAAAATAACTTTGAAACAAGTATGTACATGCGTATGTATTATATGACCACGTGGTCAGGTTATATGATATAAATATTGCCGCGATTAGAAGAATTTGACAATTGCAAATATTACTTACGCAATCTACGATATTTTAGAAGGTATACCTGTATAGTACAGGATACATGTGACATGTATATTGGGTTAAAAAAAATACACTCGTTATTCGTAACAAAAACACAAATATTAAAACACTTCATGGATACAAATAAAATAGGTAGTAGTGTTAATTGTTAGGTAAGGATCTATTATAGGGGTCTATTTCGAAATAGATCGTAAATTCGAAATGCAATGAAAGCAGTTCCGCCGAGTTCTACAAGCGAGAAAATTAATTCGGATAATAAACGTGGAACGGCTTATAATTATTAATATTATTAACTGCTACAGTTTAGATGTAAACTAGTCTAGTGTTAACGAATGAAATATTACAACATTTAATTTTCATGCAAATTTGACGAAGAACAGACTTTAGGTGGAGTTTCGGATTTGGTTAGTTGAACCCTAACCATATGATCGCTTTGAAAAGCAAGTGATCCAATATCAATGTCAAGTAAATTTTACACCTATAAATATTATAACGTTGATATTAGTTAATATAATTCTGGGGTATCGAAAAATTATTTTACTATCAAGGAAAAACCAAAAATATACTTTTTTCCCCATATTGATATCACATATCAATATTATATCACATTTAGAACAAGCGAGAGGTCAATTAGAAAAGGATAAACATATCAAAACTCCGTCCTTCCACAGTTCACAACAGCAATTAATCAATAATGCTAGATATAGTTTCAAGTTTGAGCTTCTCTTCATACAGGAGCCGTAACTCAGTGGTAGAGAGTTTTGCTTCGCATGCTGAAAGTCCTGGATTCAAATACCAGCACCTCCACAGTCACAAAAATTAAACAATTTTATATAAAATCGTGCTTATAATTCAGATGAATTTATAAAACAAATAATGAATTATAGAACAGGATGAAAAATTAAAAAAAATCTCTCTTTAGCTTTGTAACTTTTTTTATTACTTCAATTTTTAATAATTAATTGCTATTTCATTGAATATAAAAGCAAGAAATAAAAATAAGCAAACATTTCTGCGCCAGAAAAAATCGTTTGTTCGGTGTTAAGTATGAAAAACACTTTTATTCTGCCAATAATAATTGCAATATTTGTTTATTTTTGAGATTCAAAGTTAGCTTCAATTTTAATTTTAGAAAAAAAAATTTCTATAATTATTTTTTATTTACCGTTATACATATCAAATCCACTTATTTACGGATTTTTCGTTATTTAAATATATTTATTCGACGTCTGGACTTTTTAGCATCCAAGATCACGGGGACTGTTGGTATATGTCTGTAAAAATTTTTTATAATTTTAATAGAGAAGATGGTGGTCTTTGCCACCTTCCTGGGATCCAATAATTTCAAAAATTAAAACGCAGCTTATAAAAAACTACAGAACCGAAGAATAACGAATACTTTTTGTCAAACCAACATAAAAAATTAAGAATAGAAAGATATGTCAATTTTTAAAAATAAAACTGACGGTTATTCGAAAACATACAGAGATACAGACATATACCAACTTAGTCTGCCCGTGACCATGGATGCTGAAAAGAATCTGAAACGTCGGAATAAATATATTTAAATAACGTGAAAAATCCGTAAATAAGTGGATTTGATAAAAATAATTTCTGTTAATTTTTCTTTGTACAGCACACATTCTTTTATGTTCATATAAAGCATCTTATTTTAAATCTAATTCAGAAAAATCCTAACGAATTATCGGTAACTGAATTATATTAGTATTTTCTTAAATCTTTAATGAATAATAATTTTCAGTTCAGATAAGTTTTACGTTTTTGCAATAATGGAAAGAAGTGCTAAGAAGATTTAATAACTTCATTACTAACATCATCATCATCAGCCTGTGATAGTCCACTATTGGACATAGGACTCCCTTAATACACCTTCTATCCATTAGGGGGTTTATGGACCGTATCTCACCACGCTGGTTTAATGCGGGTATGTGGGTGGATCGAATTTTTACATATCCATCCGACGCATGGATCTTTTTACTTTTCAGACAATCGGCTGAAATTGCCGTAACCAACTAGGAAACTACAATGAAAATTTTTGAGTCCCTGCAGGATTCGAACCCATGACCTCCGGTTTCTTAAGCACACGCTTATACTACTAGGCACTCATAGATAATAGTTAAATATGTTTTTGATTTCAGTAAATAAATATTTTTTTTAATAAAACATAAATGACTTTTAGATAATTTATTAAAAAACTACTATTGTTTTATTAAAATTTTAAGTGTATACAAGTAAAGTGTCATGACAAAACAAGAGTTCTGTTTATTTTAATAAAAATAAATGCGCGCTTATTTTAGTATTTATGCGTAAATCAACACTTACTTTATTTCATATTTGTACTCCAACATGTACATTAATCACAAGACACAATTACAATATATTTCAGTTTGAACTTAAGAACGATCATAATTTATTGGTAAATTAGGCTGGTCTTATTCACATGGAATAGAACTGTATGCTTGAAGCTGTTAAATGTTTGTGCTACATCTAGCAGTTGGCTGATCTCTTACATTTAACTGACGTGGACGTAATCGACTTGTAGGGCATTATTACAAGACAAAATTTGCCTATACAAAAAACACTTTTCAGCAATTATTAAGATTTATGTAGAATCAAATAATTGTAAATTAATACGTAAAATTGTGACCCAAGTAACCCAAATTTTCGGGATTTAAAAAAAATCATTTACCTATATTAATAGTATTAAATTCAGAAGCTGGTAGACGGAGATCTTTTTTGGTGCAAAAGTTTTTATTTGTCAAACATTATTACGCAAAGTTTTTATCGTCACTTTGTTCATATAAAATACTATTTTGATCAGCGATATTACTAATGTTTATTACATTTTTTACCATGCTCCTTTAAAATTTAAACAATAATTTAAGGAAAATATTTTTTTTTTAATTTTAGCTCGTTACCTTAATACGTATGATAAGAATAAATAATAATTAACTCAAATATGTCTTTAACATATAATTAATACCAACCTACCTACTTATTTACGTGACGATATCGAAAGACAGCCCAGCCGAAAGTTAATGCTGATGTTTCAGTTTTGTCAATAGATGTCGCGCTCGCAATCTCTCCGATGTATTAGAACTCGCTATAGAGAGGTTGAGCAGTTCGTTATATAAAAGTTCGGAAGACTCTCAGGTGTCATAACAGTCATCGTCGTCTTGTCTTTTTGTAAAGCGGGAGCCCATTTATTTGGGACTGATCTCGTTTATTAATCGTAATTTAGAAAGGTATCTTTCACTTAACAAGTCTTTTGTTATAGGCATGAAATCACTTGAACATATCGTTACGCATAGAGGGTTAACAAAAAGTTTGTTGTTGTTATATCGTTGTTTTGTGAGCAATAATCATATCCTTAGGGTCAATTACACCTTAGGCAATCTATTTATTTAAGAACAACGTCTTTCTCTTTACTGCCATTGTTTTATAGGATGGCAAACCGACACGATTAGGGATGCAGGACCGACTTTTTACATTACAATCCAAAGCATACCTGGATTATCTTACTTAACAGGCAACTGAGTCAACGGCTCTCACTGTCCCAACCAACTAAGAAAAAAAACAAAGAAAAAATCCTTAATACTCCCGAAGGATTCGAACTTGAGACCTTCGGATAATAAGGCACAAGCCCTTATCACCAGGCTACAGAGGCAGTTCCCACTATAGCTATTATTAAGAGTTTTATTATAAATATACATGACACCCCGAATTTTTAAAGATGTCTGCTCATTAATCTGTCTATATCCTGATATATTTAAAAAGGTTATGCAGCCGCATAGCCGTTTAAAATTATTGTGGTCTGCAATAAACTCCGTGATAGCATATATAAAATTTAAGAATAACACACAATAAGCATTTTAATGTAAACATTTTTAAAAATTGCAATCGGGCAAATTAAAACCTTATTTAAGATAATAAAATTTGAGTTTACATTTAATTTATTGCATTAGAAAAATACTTTATTGTGTATTTATAAAACGCGCCATAGGCGACATTTTGACGAAATGAATACATTAAAAGTTATCAGAGATTTAAAATGCGGTGGCAGAAAGCGCAACGCAGTTTCGTACGAAAGAGCACGTTGTTACCTGTCGGTCTTCTTTTCTTTTTGGTAAAATTTATATAACTATTATAACGTTATAAAAAACCACCAATCGATTAAAGAAAACAAAAAATTGGCATATTTTAAAATAAACAACACCATATAACATATCAACGAATAAAAAATAACATGCATCGCAGTATCAGCTAATGGACAGACCGCTAAAAGCATTTTTCCATTTGATTTATAGTTTGTGTCATTTGTTTCAAGAGTAATAAAGCGTTATAAAAATTCTGCACGTTTGAGTTTTTTATATTTTTTTCTGTTTGTATAAGCTATTAAAACAACCCATAAAACGTTTTATGCAGGCTGGTATAAAGTACAAGAATAGGTTTAACTGTGTTTGATGGTACACAATTATTTTCAATTTTATCTTTCTGAAATGTAGTGCAGCTTTCACTAATTTCAATTTTGGTAAACGCCATACAAAAGTGAAGGTAAGTGAAAGTTGTTATATAGAAAAGAATGACTTCAAAGAATTCTCAACTATTAGTTATTTTCTTACCCGCTTTTTGTGAAGACAGATAAATGTAAAAGCATTGTAATATGCTCTTAACTTAAGGTAATGGCTTTTAATAACGACAAATATCAGTCAACACCGCCTTAGCCTGGCGGTATTGGCTTTCTAATTCGGGTTCTAACACAACTATAGAAGACAACTACTTAAAAAAAGTTTGTGTGATTGTTGTTTTCAGGTTGGGTAGTACAATATGGGGAGATTCGTTCTCTGAAAACTAAGATGTGTTAATTGGTCATGTGTAATGTCGGTCCCGGTTGTCAAGACTATCAGGATATAGGATAGTATACGGAAATCAGGATGTAGATAGATAACGGAAGAGCGATCAAATTTATTGATAACTAATTTATCCTTAGAATACAGTTGGTTGAGATGATCTTATGCTCTTTGGTAAATCTGAATAGATGAGAAGTCGACCATGATTGTTTAGGAAAATCGACAGGTTAAGGAAAGAAGAGTCAGTAAAAACTTTAGTTCAGTTCAGATCTTCGGCTTAATGGCGTTTCCTTATAGATTTACCCAACGTCAAGTTTTTAGATTAAATTTTGCTCTAAAGCTTTGTAAATGAACAATGTCACAGTTAAAAACTAAGAATTGATTATGTGCTTAGATGATCCAGAGTGGAGAAAGGAAAATATTAGGATCAGGTCTATGATCTCTTCCATTAGTGGAAGACAGGACAGCTCAGTAGAGACGATACGACAGGGAAGGAGATGCTAATGTGAGGTCAACCGCAGTCTTTGGTTGAGAAAGGAGAGAATCTGCGAGTGAGACTCCCATTGTTTAAACACACAGATCGAATTCATCGCAACGATCGAACGGAAGGAATTGGAATCACTATAATAACAGCCCCATGAGGTGTGGTGAATATTAAAATCACCTAAGACGAGTATGGGCGAAGGATGACTAATTATGATATGTTTTAATTCAGAGAGAAGAGCAGGCTATATATACAATCCAGATCAGGATCAGGATTGTATATAGAGAGGAAAATACTATTGTGAGATCTAATAGCAACGGCAAAAATAGCATTACTGTAGAAAGGAAGATCTATTTGGTAAAATACCATGTTCCTTCCGGACAGAGGGTTGGAATATATTAATGATATAATTTTTTATGACGACTACATCCACTGAAGAATGCTTAGAACTGTTAACGGTTTTGTTAAGCTCAGAATGTTTAGATATAATATTGTACGGTAGTTGGGAGTCGTCAAACCAAGAAACTATATATTTATTTATTTTTTTTCGTTCTTATTTTCCCTGACATGTTTGATCAGGGACCTGGTTCGCTCTTTTGGTGTTTTGTGGTACGTATTCTTTTGTACTTATTCTTCTATTGATTACATATCTACTTTTCATTTTCATCTTTTATCTTTTCATTTTTATGTCTTAGCTACTTGTAATTGTCTAGTTTTACATTTTTACTTTTACATTTATTTTCTTATCTTAACTTACATTTTATTAACTTATATTTATCGTTTGTTTATTTTAATGTATATGTTTATTTATATATATATCTTTTTCCTTATTTTAATTTACATTTAACTTAATTGTACTATTTATATTCACTTTAACTCAAGTTCTACATGGTGCATGTTCACCTCTATTTATATTTACTGCTTATTTCTATTTTTTTTTTAATACTAACATTATTATTTTACACTTTTTGCCTTTCGCTCTTATAATTAAATATCGGAGGCATATATTCTTATGATATATGTTCATATTTATTTAGTGCGTTCTTTTTGTTTGCATGCTTGACTGCCCTATTGCAAAAATCTGTGAAGGCTTTGCATTATGTTGTGCATTATAGATGGTATATTGCTTGCTGTAATGTCTGTACCAACTTCGGTGGCCAGGTCTTGTCGTTGCCTACCGAAGATTGGACACTGCGTGAGAAGGTGCAGGACGCTCTGCGGAGCCTCCCCATCGCATTCGCATGTCGGGTCATCCCGACACTTGAAGCGGTGGAGATACTCCGCAAAACCCCCGTGCCCCGTTAGAGCCTGCACCAGCGGTGGACTCAGCTCCAGCTTCCTAACGATGCGGTGCGCGTCGACTGCATTGGGAAAGAAGAGCTTGGTGGTTGGGCTTGGCTCCGATTAGCGCCAGTTCCATTCGTCAATGGACTCTTGCCGAAGAGTCCTCTTGACGAATGAAACCGGGCATTTGTCGTAGTCCGGTCGCCTTTTAATACGAGTGGCGGCCTCCTTCGCGAGAAGGTCCGCCCTTTCGTTACCCTCCACCCGCGTGTGCCTTAACCTCAAAAGAGGTCAGGGAGCCGCCCTGCTCAAGTTGTTCTGGCGATGTCCTCCTTGCCTCTACGGCCATCGGGTGTAGAGAGTCACTCTCTACATATCGTCTCAAGGCGGACCTTAAGTCGCTATGCACAGCGCAGCTTCGTGCAGGGTGTTTAGTGCCACCTCTACTGCCGTTCGAAGGGCTAGTAGTTCCGCCAGTAAACGGTGCAGAAGTCTCCCAACTTTAATTTTCGGGATCTGATTTCCTCGGCGCCGTCCCAAATGGAAAGCGCCGCCCCGACTTTGTTGTCAATTTTGCTCCGTCTGTAAAGATCTTGAGGACGAGGAGCTTGTTGCAAGAACCTCCCCACCGTCAACCAGGCAGACAAACCCGGACCGCGTGTTTCGCCGGGTGTGGCAGCTAATGAATGGTACAGGATCTCAGCCCCTGGTCTCCTATCACCGCTGAGATCGGCCTCTCTTTGTAGAGTGGCCGCTTCCGGACCCTGAGGTCCAAGGGAAGAATCCCAGCGAGCAATAGGGCCGAGTTTAGCGAGACCGTCCCTGTACGCCCTGATAACTTTCTGCACGAAGCCGCTGTATCCTTGCGAGTTGCCGCCTTATTTGGACCTTGTTGGTCGCGGGGCCCATGCGCTCGCTGCGTATAAGACGACCGGCTCTACTACTGCAGTGTATATCGCCCTGGTGATCTCGGGTTCAGACCCCAATTGATTTGTAGCGACCCTTGTGATTTGTTATAGGTTCTGGACCTTACAACAGACGTTTTTTATGCGGCTGTTAAAAGTCAGCTTATCGTCTATTGTAAGGCCCAGAAATTTTAGCTCCTTTGTAAGCTCTATATACTCCCCGCCCATGCGCAGAACCGGGGTGTCGTATTTTAATTTCCTTGTTACCAGGATGGCTTTGGTTTTCTGTGCCGCAAATTCAAGTTTGTTCCGTTCACCCAGTTCCGCACACGAGCGAGGACCACGTTCGACCTCTCTGGACGTTCAGGGCTGGTCCCGGAGAACACCAGGACGATATCATCCGCGAATGCCTGTATAAAGCAGCCCTTCCATCAAGCTCTACCAGTAGGGGTTGAGAAGCAGGTTCCAGAATGTTGGGCCACCGATTGACCCTTTGTACGCATCCCTTGGTGGTAGCCCTGACCCATTCTTCTCCGGCAAACCTGACGCGCACTTTTCTATCTTGCAGATAGCTATCAACGAGGCGCCTCCAGGTGATATCACGACAGTTAGCCTTTTTGGCTAACTGTCTCTCGATCATGTTTCACCAGATCATAGAGGGCGTCCTCGGTTGAGCGTTGCGGCATAAAGCCGTATTGCTTCCTGCTGGTGGCCGGTACGACGTACCATTTGATACGCCGTATGAGCATCTTCTCGAAGATTTTGCCCAGGACTGGCAGTAGACCAATGGGTCTGTAGGACTTGGGATGCAAGTCTCCTCTCCCTGGTTTTCAAGAACACCACCGTCGCCTTCTTCCACTTCTGAGGGAAGGTGAGAGGCGAAGGCAGGCGTTCGCGATCGCCAGGAAGAGGTCGGTGGACAGGGTGATTGCGGCCTGACATATGTCTGCTGTGAGTCCGTCGTGTCCAGGGGCCTTTTTAGGGTTGAAGCTCGATGCCGACCATTTCAGCTCCTCCGCTGTAAAAGGTGGGTCGCATGAGTCATCATGCGTCCCTCTATTCGACTTTTCAGCTCACCTCTCTCCAGCTTATGGTCAGCACTGTCGCTCTCAACCCTATCTTCCGGATAAAATATCTCGGCAAGCACCTGGCCGACTCTCGTCTCCCAGGGTTTTACCCTCCAGACTATGGGAGGTCTTCGTATCTGGCCGCTGTCCTATTAATCACCCTGTAGACTCCATACCAAATTGACTCTCTGTCCTATTTAGAACAGAAGTCTTTCCAACTAGAGGTCTGAGCCATCCTTACTGTAAGATGGTAGTTTTCCTTGGCCGTGAGGTACCGCTCGACGACTCCGTCCCGCCTGATAGGCGCCGCACTTGATATGCGGCGCTTAAGTCTGGAGACCTCCGCTTGAGACCATCCAACTCATCGTTCCTACCAGCGCAACCCTTTCTCTCCCTCCTCTTCAGCTTGGGAATGCAGCTGTCACAGACTCTGATATTATGTTAGTTAATTTGCCAATTGTTTCGTCTAATTTTTCTGTGTTGTCTAATTTATCTATTATTTCCGGTTTTAAATTTTGTGAGGTCAAAGACTGTGTGAGTTTCTCACGAAACTCACTCCAGTTTGCCTTTTTGGTGTTGAATAATCGTGTTGTACTTTTGATGTCTGTGCCAGCTGCACTCTTCAGGCTTATATCGAAGAGGATTGCCCTGTGGTCCGATCCGGTGATCCCATCGGAGAGCCTCCAGTTTAGCACTTTCGGAAGTAGAGTCGATGAGCAGCACGTCACGTCCACGCAGCTGCTGTACCTAATACCACCCCTTAGGGTGTCAAAGGTTGGCTCAGACCCCTGGTTGAGGATATGGAGTCCCCATTCGTCGAGCGCTGACGCTGCCTCTAACCCCCTCCTGTCCGTAATACGGCTTCCCACACACGAATTTTTCGCGTTTAGATCTCCGCCAAGTACGCGACAGTACAGTGCTCCACCAACTACAGTGACGCTACGCGTCCTCAGGCCCTCCAGAGCAGCCTTGATGCTGTTCAGATATGGAAGATGGGCTTATCTGGTTCCAGGTACACTGACACACTCCCACCTCCCAGGACCCGGTCCTAAGTTTGACAACTCACAACGTTTGTCGTTGTTTGGTCCGGTACTGGGTGATGTCTATGGCGTCATCAAACAGCGCAATGCGGCTTTACGACGTTATTCGTCTGTCACCCGTCCATTGCACCATCCTTGTACCTGGATACCGCCTCATCTTCCCTATGTTGCCGATAGGCTCTTGCAGCATCGCAAAAGCTGTTTTGCGACGCTGTGCCTCTAACATCAGCTCGGCTGTGCATATTTTGCTCCTCTGGAGGTTGACGACGAGGTTGAGAGTGACAGGTCTAAGAGTTTATTATTAGGAGAAATATTTTCAGATGGATAAGCAGTTGTCCTACCGGGGGTAGGTCCCCTTTTTACAGGAGACCGTCTGGGTGGGTACCACCACGATGCCTATTTCTGCCGCGAAGCAGTAGTGTGAAAACACTGTTGTGTGCCGGTTTAAAGGGCACCGTGGCCACCGTATTTACTGGGTAAACGAGACGTCGTACCCTATGACTCACGGTAGGCGGCGCATTAGCGATACCACCGGTATTGCCAATGTCTAGGGGCGTCGGTGACCACTTCCATCAGGTGGCCCGACTGCTGTAAAAAAAAGCAGTCCCATAGAAGAAGGTGTGTTAGTAATAGCCTGATGTGCTTGCGCGCCTTAGCCTAAGCTTGATGAGGGGATTGAAGAGGTTCTCTGAGAGAAGAATGTACGACGGTATGAAACATTATTAGATGAGGATTGTGTAGGAGTAGGAGGTTTAGATAAACTCTGGAAGGATTGTGTGGATGGAACTAAGGTAAGGATTGGAAAATAGAAGCAAAATATTTCCTTACTTAAGGAAATCTAACTAAAGCTTCTGAGTAAGAAATACTTTCCTGAGACCTCACTATGTTCATGGACTTTTGTCTGCGATGTTCAGGGCACTTTCTATCGGTTGCTTTATGGTTACCAGAACATGAGATACAAGTAGGAACGTTAGAAGTATTGGTACACTCAATACCTGCATGAGGTTGTGCACAAATAAAACATCTCTCTTTTGACCGACATTGAATAGCCACGTGCCCAAATCTACAATATTTTTGGCATTAAATGGTTGGAAGAACGTATGTTTGGACTGGTAGAACAGTGAAAAACAATAAACATTTTTCAGACAGCTTTTGAACAATGAATGTTAAAACAACTGTTGAGGTTCCAAGACAGCGTCCAAATAGCTGTGTTGTTTTCTATGGTTTTGTTATTGAGGCGGCGTGCTATAATAACACTACCAAAACCATCAGGTACTTCGATGGAAGAAACAAATTCCTCTTAAGCCCATTCAGCTGGAACATCTCTAACAACACCCATGCAAGTTACATTGTAAAAGGGGATAATGGCAGCATACTTACCTGCAACGAATCCAGAATGCTA
The DNA here is from genome assembly GCA_029286875.1 of Lamproptera curius. Lineage (NCBI taxonomy): Eukaryota > Metazoa > Arthropoda > Insecta > Lepidoptera > Papilionidae > Lamproptera > Lamproptera curius. The sequence goes on from JAGSMT010000711.1 coordinate 66,755, forward strand.
AAAATAAGTTAGCGGCTTTAGCAGTTTTAAATTCCATTGAGACACGATTACGGCCAATACGCTTAACACCATTCCTAATAACACCCTTAATTTTATTGTGATGTAAGAAGTGATCGAACATAATTGTGAACGAAGGAACGCACACGTTTTGATTTGTATAATATTTAATTAAATAATTTTCTACATATTAAACTGAATATAAAGTTTAGTATTCACTTAAATTAGTGCAATATATGTCTGTTATAAGCTATTTACAAAATGTATTACAAAATTTAAAATCACTCAAGCATAACCTACAGAGTGTCTTGACTACGTGTACTACTTCAAAACATCACTATTTAACACAACGGCGAGTATCGATGTATTTGCTACATACAAAAGCTTTAAAATAATCGTGATATTAGCATTTATTGTCACATACATTATACTTCTCACATATGTGAGTAACGTCTATCCACAACCTGGCTTTTGTTTGCTTGGACAATCAGTGGAAGTGAAGTTAATACAACCATTTGCCAGACACGCTTTCTCTTACACTATATACAGTGATCTTTATATAACATAAATAAGCTTGTCTTTGCTATTTTAGGTGCTCCGTGCTTTGCATATTGCTTTCAGTAAATAATACCTCATCGTCCCTCAAAATGATGACCGCAAGGCCTCTCACGCGATCAAGAGGCTCAACTGAAAACAGCACTGGAAAGAACTAGAGGCATCAAAAAGGCTTTGCTCCCAATTGGCAGGAGAGAGGATATGAAGAAGAAATTAACTATAATGAAAAAAATAATGAACTAAAATCAGAATTAGCAAACCTTTACACCCAGTACATGGATACGTAGCCCAAAATGACAACTACAGGTAACTTTGACAAATTTTGATCAGTAGTGTAGTCCATACTCAGGCATTAGATAGAATAACTCATTTTAGAACAGGAGTTAAGTGACTCTTACAGGCTTCTTAAACAGTTAGGCCATTATAATAAAGATGTCACAATAAAAAACAAAGTACATGATGAGCTAATGGGCACTAGCTCCAGTACTGGTTTGTGGGTTTGGCTCACACAATAGATCTAACAGCGGATGATTCAATATGTAGTATTGATAAAAATAGCAAATAAAACTGAGTCAAAATAATATGAAAAGGTACAAGAAAGTTTGTAAATTTATTAGAAAAATTCATCACAAAAAACAAAACATAAATGCTATTATCAAACAAAATAAAAGCTGGGATCTAAATTAACATTGCAAAAACATAAATTTAATAACATAGTAGAATCACTAAATTCAGAAAAAATAAATTACAAGATAATATTACCAATTTAGAACAGTCATTGCAGAATTTGTCGTTGAAATAGAATGTGCTCAAAAGAATACAGGAGCATATCATTGCATTAAATAATTTAGTAGACAGTAGTAAATTTAATGCAGAAAGATTTGACTCCTTGTGAATAGTCATTTCAATTTAAGTTGCATTTGTAATTCAGGCAACAATAGAAACTGAGTCACTGAATAGTGACAAAAGCACAAAGTTGTTCAAACAAGAAAATAGTGTCGCATCAACATAAACATAATACATTGTGTTTAGTGATAGCATTGGTAAAGGTATTGGTGCAAACTTAAATAAGCTCCTTACTAGTAGTAGTACTGTTATAAATCACTGCCTGCCGGGGGCCACAATACATAAAATAATTGACACAGTATTAAAAACTAAAATGAACAGTGACACAACTCTTATTATAATGATAGGTAATAGCACTCAAATTGAAAAACATGATTTGATTTACAGTTTTACCCAATTGTCAACCTTAAGGTTAAAAAAGATTATATGGTGTGCGTTCCCATACACTGTGTCCATTAATGAAAAACTCAATAATGAAAAAATATTTAAACTTAATCAGTATTTACATCATTTGACATGTAGATCAAATGACATTTTTCAATTTTTTGACATTAATAAATTCATAAGTAATCTTATTTTGACGCGGTATACAATTTAGCTGCCAAAGAAAATTAAGCATAAAACAGCTACATTGTTGGCATATTACATTAATAGAGACAATGCAGTTTTTAATAGATTTTCTATTAATACTGAGGATAATGCTTTTTAGTAATGTAAGGTTGAACACAATATATAATTATTTAAATATTTTATCAAAATATTAATCGGATCTCTGCAAGTACTAAATATAGAACTATTAATTGAGAAAGATAATGTAGATGGTTTGTGTTTTACTGAGACATGGCTTAAAAATGTGTCATTTGACTTACAAAACTATTCAGTTGCCAGTATATTCAACCGATGACTACTATTGGAGGTTGATGCCTTATATTACACAAAATTGTATTAAATTTAAAGAAAGGAAAGACATCACAGCATACTCGGTTGAAAGACAATGTGAGATTGCTTGTACAGAAAGTGAACAGTACATATTTTTATGTGTGATAGACCTCCCCTGGTGATGTTAGACATTTTATATTATTATGGAGGATGCTCTAAGAAAAATTATTAACTCAAAGAGCATATTGTTGTATGTGGAGACTTTAATATAGACATTCTAACTGATTCACCAGCATATTGCAGTTTCTAACTCTATTTAAAAGCTTCAATCTTCAATGTGTTTTTAATGAACCTACTAGATTAACACCATCTTGTGCCTCTTGTATTGATAATGTGTTTGTAAATTGTAAAGTTATAGATCAGGCTGTCTCAAGCGGTGATTCGTTCAGATCATAAAGCCTTAAAAATACAGATCCCTTTAAGTACTCCTATAAGTAACTTTCCTATCTTGTATAGACCTATTACCAGGAACAGAATTAAACAATTTAAGTATAATGTAAAAGCTAAGCTTCCAAACCTAAAATTGACTTTGGATCCTGATGAAGACTTTTGGAGCATTGTCTAATATTATTTCCAGTAAATACAATGCTGTTTTTACTAAGAAAGTTATTACAAGTAATAATAAACTGAATTTCAGTGACTGGGCTACTATGGGAATTAGGCTGCTAGGGATTATTTATATTTATTTTACGATCAAAATCATTAACATCTAATGTAAAATTCCATAACTATGTGAGAACGTACTCAAAAATATTTAAACAAGTTTGTTTTGATGGCTAAGGCAATGCATTTAAATCATAAAATAAAGTCATCCTCTAATAAAATCAAGACTACCTGGCAAGTTATTAATACGAAACAGGTAGAAACACAAAAGAGGAATGACCTAGAACTAAATGTAGCAGGGTAAAACTGTTAAGCTGAAGGCTGAGGTAGCTAATGAGTTCCAAAAATACTTTACAAACATAGCTCATGAAACTACAAAACACTTAAATTCTAGTTCTGATTCAGCCGTTTCACACCTAAAACTATTGGATGGACAATGTTTCCCTGATTTTAATTTTTGTAATATTAGCCCTATAGATATAATGAAGGCGTTTAATAAAATAAATAAAGAAAACAGAAGACTTGTTGGGTTTATCAACATGGGCAATAAATTTAATAATTCAAGATATATCCCCAATATTGGCCATAATATATAATGCATCTATAAGTACCTGTAGATTCCCACAGTTAATGAAATTCAGTAAAATAGTTCCAGTCTTTAAATCGGGTTGTAAGTTAATATGAAAATTATAGACCAATCTCTATACTGCCAGCACTTAGTAAAATTTTGAAAAAATTATGTTAGAACAACTTTAGTACACTTTTATAAACATGATATTTTAAGTGATCACTCAATTTGGCTTTACCAGAGGTAGGTCAACAGTAAATGCTGGTATAAAGTTGGTCTCTCATGTTCTACGGCATGGAGGATCGCTGCGATTCTATTGGAATCTTCTGTGATCTTTCCAAGGCCTTTGACTATGTGGACCATGACATATTAATCAATAAGCTAAGTATTACGGTGTACGGGTTTGGTCTTGATTTTCTATCTTCTTACCTACGCAATAGAAAACAATATGTAAACGTAAATGACACTCTGTCATCTGACTCCCTTGTGCGGATGGATGTGTTCCCAAGGATCAATTTTGGGACCTTTTCTGTTCCTGGTCTATATAAATGACTTGCCTCTGGTAGTGGAGAGGCTGTCCGAAGTTGTCCTTTTGCAGATGACAGCTTCTCTACTGCTAAGGGTAAAAAGAAATGACCATAACGTTGAGATAGCTAAATAGGGCAATTGATATTGTGTCAAACTGGTTTGCGTCCAATAACCTTAGTACTTAACGCGAACAAAACTAAATGCTTACGTTTTACTCTTTGTAAGTTGCCAGATTTTCAAAATATTAAAGTTGACAATGAGTCATTTCCTTACGTAAAGCTCTACTACATTTCTTGGATTTTCTATTGATTCCAAAATGCAGTGGGGAGCTCATGTATTGACAAATTCTCTAAGAAGCTAAGTACAGCAATCTTTGCCATATGCAAGATTAGGCAGCTAACTGACAGGGCAACTGCAAAACTAGTTTATTACGCGTACTTTCACGCCTTATGTCCTATGGATTATTATTATGGGGATCTGCAGCCGGTTTGAACACAATATTTATACTATAAAACAAGCTGTTAGGGCAATCTACAATCTGGGTTCACGGGAATCTTTACGTAATGTTTTATTAAAACTAAAATTTTAACTTTACCTCGCTATACATATTTGAAAATATTATGTACGCGCGTCAAAATATTCATATGTTTGCTAAAAGATATTAGGCGCCCAGGGGTCAAATTGAGCCCCTAGAGCTACCCAGATTTAGACTGACCTGAACCAAAAATCTTTCATGTATAATAGTATAAGAATGTATAATAAATTAAATGCCTGCCAAACACAACTGAATGATTCGAGCTTTCGTAAAGTTGTCAAAACAACGCTTATAGAAAAAGCATACTATTCTGTAATAAATTATATTGAGGACCAAGATGTGTGACATAGTTTATATTCTGCGCTTCAAATCCTGTAACTTAAAAAAATGTATTGGTCAAATTTTGTAAATACTAATATTTAAAAAAGGTCGAGAGTTTCTGCCGGTTCTTCTCTGGACGGGTCTGAGTTTGTGAACCGGTGGTAAATGGATAATTTTGACGTTCATAAGTGCTCAGTAGAGCCTAAATTGAATAAATGATTTTGACTTTGACTTTGACTTTGAATTGGTTTCACATTCTTTACAACGTCTAGATTGGAGTATCGTGTTTTAAAGCCTTTATAATGCGGTTAAGTAAGATTTGACTGAATAAAGCCGACTGCTTGAGCAACTGTGATTTTTTTGAGAGTTGGGAGGAATCTGGAGTGGACGCAATCTGTCTTTCCCTTGAATTAGGTGTAGAATCCGTAATCATAGGAGTTGGGTTAGTAGGGGAATTATGATTGTTAACATAACCTCTCCCGGGATTGGGAGGGTCATCTACAACCATACTTATACTAAAACAATACTTAACAATACTTAAAATAGGACAACACAATTTTATAACCACACACACAATATTAGATAATCTACAGAAAGAACAGAAAAAAGCACAAAAACTCAATAAAATGTTGAAATTGCGAAAAACACTTGTGTCAAGCATTCAACCATAGAGCAAAGTCGCAACATACACATATATTTTTTGCAAATGTGGATGTATACCAAACAAACAGAGGCGGAGATGACAGATTGACAGCATGTAAGAACTTCTTGAACCTCTTTCTTTTAGAAAATTTGATATTTCTGTATATTATATTTTTTTGGAATGTCACCTTGTTCAGAAGTTTTGTGGTACCCTCATTAAATTTTAAAAAGATAGAAGACAAATCACTTCTTAATTTCAATTTCAGTTGTTATATTTTTTCTTTATTACATAACTATTTTATAAATAAAATATTACGTATATGAGATATAAAGACTTTTTTGAAATCTGTCCTAAAACCAAATAAGTGTAAAAAATTGACATAAAATGTGTTTAATCCCATTTAAATGACTTCTTATTTTAAAATACGAAAAATCGTCCATTCGTGAAATAAAATTAAAATTGCTTCGAAAATTTAAACTGCGGCAATAATCACGCTATTCCTATCCATTCAGAGAATCCAACCAACACGTTAATGTATATAGGTTTAATTGGGCCTTATAAACGTCAGTCTCGAGTTAGGTGGCTTGCCCTGTTAACTGATTGATGTGAACAGTCATTCGTTCGACCCTGTTAGCTTTGGATGGATTCCGTACAGTTTATTTGCGGTGGTCAATTGTAGATCACTGTTTGATTTGTGAATTTATTGTTTAAGGTTTTTTTTTTATTGCATAGGCAGGCAGACGAGCAGTCGGGGCCACCTGGTGGAAAGTGGTCACCGACGCCCATATACATTGGTCATACAGGTATTACCAAGGCGCTGCCTACCGTGAGACATAGGATGTTAAGTCTCGTTTACCCAGTAATTACGCTGGCTACAGTGCCCTTCAAACCGGAACACAGTAGTGTTTTCACACTACTGCTTTGCGGTAGAAATAGGCACCGTGGTGTTACCCACCCAGACGGTCCTTTGTAAAAAGGGGACCTACCACCTACTAAGTTCATTTTGATCTACTTGTATGATGTACATTTTAAATATAATTCTCATACTTGCTTCTGTGGTAAAAAATCAATGTTTTTATATTAAATTAGTGATTGTACAATAGCATTAAGGAACAAAGATACGTATAGCACGACGTTTGTTACTTCCTCCTTATGTCTTTCTAGCTTATTTTTTAAAATTAATATGAGATGAAACTGCAGCATTTACATTATTTTCATTTTCATCATTTAGTACAAAAAGTTGACGAGCATTCTTACTCAAATTGTAACACAAAAAGCAAGTGTCGTAGAAGCGCTACGCGTATGAGCTACGTCATAGCTGCTTATACATCATATTTGCATGGAACAGCATTGCTATGTTTTTGATTGAAGAAATGTTGTTTTAAAAGCATATAATTTCATCAATTGTTAATTTTAAGGGTCGAATTAAACAATTTTGAAGTTTCAGTACGCTGGTGGGTCCACCGTCTTGATTCGGTATATTTCTGTCACTGGTCTCTTTTTATTTTTTCGATAGAAATTATACGAAGTTCGCACCACCTCTACGATATACCGTGGAGGTGCTGGGAAATATGATACAAAAAAAACTTTACTTTATGTCATAATTCTTTTACGTTTAAATTAGTGTTCGACCGAAATTTCGGTTTCGGATTCAGCTGAGTTTCGGCCAAAATTTAAGTTTCGGCTGCACTATCGGGTTCGGCCAAATTTGGCTAAAACTTTTGCCGAAGCCAAAACTGGTTTCGAAGATGTCATGTTATCTAAATTAAACGATTTCAAAATTGAAAGGAAATTGTAGCGAAAGTAAGCGCTACGATCGAGTGGCTATTTTAGTTCTGACAACCGTTCCAAGTGTCCTAAATAAGGTTGATGATTCTTTTAGAACCACGAGAGATGATCAAAAAGTAATGAGAACAACATATATACTCCTTGGTATCAAAAATAAATAAACACTGGAAGGCGTAGCTCAGATATTTGTTATTTTATTAATAAAAATCTTCGATTCTCTTTACTTTATTGCTGAATGTAGTCGTTTGTTTGCTTTTTGTTATAAGAAACCTATGTTTATAAAAATTAACGACGCAGGAGATTTAATACGTAATTTGGGGGCCACGTTAGAGTAGTGTGCTCTGCCATATTCCATTGTCACAAGGTGGAGGAGCTTCACAATTTAGAGTAAGAAAAACGAGCATGGAAGACGAATATCGTTACTGCCGTCCATTGACCTTAGTCTTCCAAGATAATGCTGCCAAATTCGTAAATAACTGTTTTGGACACAGAAGAATTACCATCTGATATATAATTCGAGAAAAGGGCAGTGTAGAAACGTATAGCTATTATCTGTAAATCAATTCAGAAAAGTTATAAAGAAACGTTTGTGAGTTAAAGGATATTATAGCTGTAATGACTACTTGATAGATAGCACACCTTCGTAATGAACTGTTTACACCAGGCTATATCAAACTGTTAAAATTTAATGTTGTATGTTAAAAATATTGAAAAGAAAATTAAAAAAGTCCCGCTGAGTTTCCTGCGCCAGTTCCTCTCAGGACAAGTGATAGTTTCTTTGACAATCAAAAAGAAAGTATAATGGTCACATATTTAATTAAGATCTTAAAAATCTTAATTAAATATGTGACCATTATATCTTAAAAAAAATTGTATTGATTATTTTTGATAAAAATTTGCAATATACTCAAATTTTAACACAAGTAATATTTGTAAAATGGTTTTTTTTGTTTAGTCTAGTGTACGGCAATACTGCAAGTTTTTTTCAGTAAGAATAATGTAATCTTTTTCGGCAGTAGGTGAAGAAAAAGTTAAGACGTACTTTGCACTAGCTCGTTTTTGTAAATTAATATTTTAATAATTAAAACACTAAATAGTTGTTAAATTCTAAAGTAAACTACACCGCCTGCCAGCTTATTGCTTAATCTACTTTCTCAAAAGCACTAATCACTTGCTCCAAATGCCGAACATCGAAGATATTATGACGACGCAGCAGAAGCTTGAAGAAAATATCTCCACACGATTAGATGACCTTCAGGCGCAGATTACGAATGCCGGTTCGTCGAAAGACACGGTGGCTAAAGTTGCAGAAGAACTGCGTAATTTTAGAGAGCTCATTTTTGGAATATTGAGCCTTCTGCGGCAACAAATTCGAGACTGTGCTAAACAGGGTGATGAACTTGATTTGCGGAACAGGAAGAAAGTTCTCATAGTCTGGCATACCTGAGAAGGATAAGGAGGATCCCACAAAACTAGTGTTAGACGTATTTAACAGTAAGTTAGGCTTGACTGAGTTATCCAAGTCCTCCATAAAGGTTTGCCATCGTCTAGGAGCATTAAATAAAGAACGCTAACGGCCTATATTGGTAAAATTTATTAGCTTAGACATCAAATTCAAGGTGTGGAAACTCAAATCCAAATTAAAAGGTACTTCTATTTCACTATAAGAATTTTTAACTAAGCCAAGGCAAATAGTTTTTAAGAAAGCGCGCCTTCACTTCGGGATGCGATGTGTATGGACACAGAATAGGGTGATTCACATTAAAACTCCGTGCGGCAGCAGCCATAAAATTACCACAGATAAGAGCTCACATCATTTACGGCGAAATTTCCAAAAACGCCAGGAAGGTCTTGGTATGAAAATAAAGCTAAAAAAGAGTTTTAAAATTAGTTGAAATCCTCTTGTTTTCCTAAATCAAATAATTAAATAGTATGTTATGAAAGTAAAGCCTCTTAAGTGAAAACTGTATTAAGTGTTTACATCAAATATTAATAATATTTAAAAATTGTTTTGAGTATTTATACTATTTCTACGTACCTTGCGTTGTTGTATAGCAAATTAATTTTTCTCTTTTATATCCATACAAGTTTATTAGCGTTATTATTTAATTTTTTTTGTTGGTTACAGTGATGCTAGCGGGTGGTACAAAGATAATTTATACTTATTAAATATTTTTTGCTCATTATTAATTTAAATGTATTTATAATATTTATTATATTTTAAATGCATGTTTATTTTTATTATTTTTATTTATTAATTCTGCCTAAATGTCAAATTTCTCTGATGACGAATTTTACTACTCGGCAGTTAAATCCACTAGTGACGACGATAGTTTTAACTCTTTGGGTGGCACTCTAAGTGAATTATTATATGAGACATTTTCTTAACATGCGGTAAATCATCTGAACGTATGCCACCTCAATGCGCAAAGTGTTCCTAGCCATTTTAGTGATCTGTGTGAAGCCTTTACTAGCTGTAATGTGCATGCCATTGTGATCTCCGAGAGTTGGCTCAAACCTCATCTTCCTTTCAACATGTATTCTCTTTCTGGTTTTGTTCTAGTCAGAAACTTACACATTGGAAGGGGGAGGAGGCGTTGCGATATACCTAAGACATGACTTTCCTTTCAGAGTAATCGCTTCTTCCTCCCAAAAATATTCAGCCTCTGCTGAATTTCTCTTTCTTGAAGTTATTGTTAAAGGTGTAAAAATTATCTTAGGTGTTTTATACTGCCCCCCAATGCTGACTATTTTACCGATTTTGAATTGGTTCTTGAATCTATAGGATCGGAATATGCTCACCAAGTCATCATGGGCGATTTTAATACCAACCTATCGCCTCCTCACTCTTCCCACTGTCTTAAGCTCCTAAACATAATCAAGTCAAGCTGTTTTCATTCTTCCTCTACAGCCTAACCACCACAACGCCTCTCAACGGTGAAGACACTTGGCTTGATTTAATCCTTACCTCTAATCCTGCTATGGTTTCCTCCCATGGACAACACGATGCTCCTGGTTTTTCTCTCCACGATCTCTTTTTCCTGTCTTACGTCCTAAAACCACCGAAATCCCTATCCAAATTTCTGTATAAGCGATCTTTTGTGAGAATAAACGCTGAACAACTTTGTGACGATGCACAGATGATAAATTGGATGCCTTTACTTGATGCCGAGTCCATTGACACAAAGGTGAGTATCTTTAACGAATTAGTGACAAAACTTTATGATGATCATGCTTCCTTGAAGAAAATTAGGCTTAAGCATTTACCAGCGCCATGGTTAACTTAGGAAATAAGGTCAATAATGAAACGAAGGGACCGTGCTTTTCAAAATTACAAAAGACAACGTACTGAAGCTAACTGGTCTGTATATAAACATGCAAGAAATTGGTGTAATCAGGTGATACGTAACGCTAAACGCCGACACATCCTCAATAGTATTTTTTCTTCTACCCCTACCAATATCTGGAAGTTTCTGGGTACTCTTGGTGTTGGTAAATCGCGTTTTACAAACCCTCTCCCCTAGTTCCAGGAACTTGGATGATCTAAATAATTATTTCACTACTATACCCCCAGCTGATTATATTAAGACAAGAAAAACAGTTTCGTATATAAATGGTTTGACGCGTCCTCAAATAAGCACTTTTTGTTTTTCTCCAGTTGCCCCGGTCGAAATCTACAAAGCAATCCTCGCTATCAAGTCCAATGCTGTAGGTGTTGATGAAATCAGCCGACGCATGATAGTTCCTATCCTTATCCACGTCCTTCCTGCGATAAGCCATATTATAAACTTTTCCTTGGAAACCGGTAAGTTCCCATTCTTATGGCGCAAAGCTTTGGTTCGTCCTATTCCTACGTGTTCTAATCCCTCCCTTCCTGTTTACTATCGACCTATTTCAATCCTGCCTTTCTTGTCAAAGGTTTTTGAGTCCTGTGTCCTTAAACAATTTTCTCATTTTGTTCACAGTAACAATTTGATAAACCCATTACAATCTGGATTTCAACCTGGTCACAGTACCACTACAGCCCTTCTTAAAGTGACTGGCAACGTTAGGGCAAGCATTGAGAATAATATGGTAACAGTAATGGTTCTAATTGATTTCTCTAATGCTCTTTATGTCAGTCATCGATATCCTCTTAGCTATCCTTTCACATTTGATGGTTTCAGACAGGGCCTGGATTGGTTCTCATCCTACTTCGCGGGCCATGCAGGCAGTTTTATCTGATGATTTTAAATCAGATTGGCTTCATACTACTGCTGAGCGTCCTGCAATGTATATTTCTCCCTGATTATTTTCTGTTTTATAAACCTAATCACTCAAGACCTTTAGTGTGCTTATCACCTGTATGCCTTCAGTTATACACAATCGCCTGTTGAAAAGCTCCCAGTAGCAATTAGTCATAGTAACAAGGATCTTAAAACAATAAAAAGTGTGTAATGATTTTGTTTGTCTGTTAACCCATCAAAATTCCAGGCCTCTTGGCTGGTAGCCGAAGGAATATTAGTATAGTGGACTTTTGTTCTCTCCACCAATCATTTACGACAATTCCACAGTATCCTTCAGTAAATCAATCAAAAATTTGGGCCTGGTAATGGGTGAGACCTTGAGGTGGAACAGTTAAATTTCTCAAGTGAGCCAAAAGTTAGCGAGTACCATGCATTTGCCTTTACAGACTAAAAACTTTTGCCCACTAAGACTAAAGTAGTAATCTTGTACAGTCCCTAATATTTCCTGTAATCGACTATTTCGACGTTTGCTATTTTGACCTGAATGCAGATAAGCTCAATAAATTAGACCGACTTCTCAATAATTGCATTCGATTCATTTTCAATCTACGTAAGTATAGAACAGTTTCGTCTTATCGTTCAAAACTTTTATGGTTACCTATACGCCAAAGGAGGACATTGAGAGCGCTGACCACATTATATGCTTTCCTTGATTCTATTTATACTCCTCCCTACTTAACTTCTCATTTTTTGTTTCTCTGTTCACTTAACGATATGAATCTGCATTCAAATAATAACCGTTTACTTTCCTGTCATTCACATCGTTCTGCTGTTATGCATTCCTCTTTCTATGTCCAGTCAGTTCTTCTGTGGAATGCGTTACTTCTTGAGATTAGGATGGCAGAGAGTCGCTTCACCTTTAAAAGTTCAGTTCACATTCCCTAACCTATAAAAACCGTATCCTCGTTTTATTTCGCTCATGCACCTACCTAATTTTCTCAGTACCACACCCAAAGGTTTAACGGTAGATAATGCCTTTAGGCATTAAGTCCGCCATTGTACTTACTTGTGCATTAAGCTTTATTAAATAAAATAAATACATAATCTTTTTAAAGTGAAAAAACCATTCTTTTACAGCATATTCCAGAAATTGTTCAGAATTTAGCCATTAATAATTTATAAAAGTTTTCATGGAAAGTGTGAGTATTGAAAATGTTAACACACTCTGGTTATGGATAATTTACTCCAGATTTGTAAACAAGATAACTATTATGCTTGCATTTGGTGTTTACCAGAATCTTTAATTTTTCTGTAAAAGATTAACTTGGTTCCGTTAACTTTCTTTTGCGGGATTTTGTCAGGCCACAGGCGTGCGTACAATCAAGAAAACGTAATACTTCTATCATTGACATATACTATTTGAATTTAAAAATTGTTAATATAAGGAAACTTAAAAGAAAATTCACTGTTAATAATCTTTATATACTTGTTATATACTAGTTACTTAAATATTTAGGAAGTGGAAAGTACAATTTCAAAAATCACAACCTTGTGTTATTAAACTTGAAGCGCCAGCCAAACCTCAAGAGATAGAATGTAACAATATCTCACTTAACAGTATAGGGTAAAGGGTAAACGGTACAAGTGTAAACGGTATAAAACCTTTTCACTCGCTCCGGTAATTTGTCTCAGCGTTTGGCGAACAAAGCAATTCGCTAACGCGGTCATACAAAAGTGTTTGAAAAATATCACCAAATTACTTATATCACCAATATATCTCCCTTTACCCTATCTCTTAAAGTATAAGCTATTTTGAGGGATGGCCGCATCTGATTCAAATTAATTAGATATATTGCCAATATATTACAGCTATTTAGAAATATATTTTCAGTTTCGCTCATCAACAATAGAAGCAAAGCAATATATATTATTATTTAAAGAAAACGAATATTTTTAAAGCCAAACTTATTGGTATTTTAGAGTAAGTTAACATTCGGCCTTAACTTATCTTCATTCATTGTATAACTTCTTTAATGGATATTTTTAAGTTTTGGAAAGTATAAATGAAATAATAAGCCACAATCCTCTAATTAAATGTTGCAAACACAAAACGATATGACAGCTCTTGCCACGATGACAAACGTTTGTTTAGACAATAATAGCCTTATATGTTGCATTGTATTGTATGTTTGTTTATTTGACGACACACAGAATTAATTGGTTGATTTCCGAACGAACGATTGAATGACAGTTGACATATGACTTTGATCAGTTGATCATAACACCGAGCGCTGCGTGAGGCGGCCAGGAGGTTCGAGTTGTCGAGAAGTGCGAATACAATACTTATATGTTACAAATCCGATTTTATTAGTGTAATCTTTGATAATTTTAATTGTAAATCGATGGTGACGAATTTGATTAAACACGAAGTGATTAAACACGTGTAAACCATTAAGCACTATATTTTCTTATTTTTAACACATGTCTCCTCGCCCGACTACTCACGCATATAATGGCGGATAAACCCAACTTTGCTAATACGCTTTCTGATGTGGTGCTTTTATATTTATAAACTCGAAAAAGGGTAAATAACAAAATATTTCTTATTTTGCATTATCCCTGAAAACTACTCAATAATGAACATAAGGTTGCGATAAGTATTATTAATTAATTTATATATTTTGCATGTGATAAAAATATATCGCAACAGAACAATATAATGTTTAAATTATTATTTCATTCCTAAAGAATATTCAGAACACATAAAACGCTCTATAACAAAATTAAATATTACGAAAGGAAAACGGTTAATATATTTGCGCAGTCAACAAAAATACCGATAAAAGTATTTCCGGCTCGTAATGTATGCCAAGCAAAGTGCCCTTTCGAAACAGCCGTTTGGTCACGTACCTCTTCAATGTATATCCTTTCGGTGGCTTAAACATAAATGAATACCAGAAATATATTCCCTTTGTTTATTTTCGTTCCTAATGTAATTTCCACCTTCGGTTCAAATTGAAAATTGTTGATACACCATAGATATTCATTCTAAAAACATTTTTCTATATGCACTAAAATAAAAGGATTTATGTAGCTGAATATATTCTTTTCAAACTAACACATTTGTTTTTAAATTTGAAAACAAGATTTGGAAGATTGAAAAAATTTTATTCGGTTCTACTGAGCACTTATGAACGACGAATTTTTTGTTTCAAAATTTATTGCATCGTTTATTGTACCAATGCGATAAATTTGGCAACTCAATAGTAATTACTAATTAATTTAACCTATACTTTTACCAAAATAAAACTTTAGTTATTAAAAAGGAGTATTTCTCTGAAACTCTCTCTCTCTCTCTGACGGTCTACGTAGATTGATGTGAAGAAATTGTCATTGAAGCAGAGCTTGTTTATGAGGCACTTTTTCATACACACTTGTCTCACGGTGGTATCTATGGGCGTCGGTGACCATTTTCAATTAGTTGACTCGACTGGAATCTGCTTCGAAAAAAAACTTAATGGCGTCGTATCAAGAGTTACAGCACTAATGGTAAAAATAGAAATGACTCTTGTTTTCATTACTACTTTGCATTTTAACCAGTTTAAATATATACATATATATATATATATCCATACAAGTTTATTAGTGTTATTATTATTTTTTTTTTGTTGGTTACAGTGATGCTGCGGTGGTACAAAACATATGTAATTTATGTATATATATATATGATTTACTCTTACAACGATAAGGTACAAAGCTAATCAGTTTATTACTGAGAAAAATGTTTTTTTTTACATTTTAAATTATGAGCAGTAAATATAACACGATGAAAATTAAAGTTCTATCTGTACGGCGGTTAAAAGTTACTTAATAGAATCTAAAGAACTGATAAAAAATAGAACATGTTTTTTCGTTACTACTTGTTAAATATCCCCCCGTTACTTAATAACAAACTTATCATAATTGAGATCCAAATGAGAAGCAATTCCTTATCTCTTTTTGTAACGCTTTGTGCCATGCAATAACGCATGAATATTTTCAGACCTAAAAGAGGCTAAATTGCTAAGAAAAAAACAGAACATTGAGGTTACACGAACGTGATCAGCGAAATGAAAGAGCACGGAAAAGGAAATGAATGAATAATATCGATTTGCAATTCACATGCAAATTTTACACGTACGACGAGCAAAGAAAAAAATCCATTAAGTTAATTGCATAATTTTGCAGTTCTTAACGTAAAATATTGTTACATAATTTTGAAAATATATGATCAATTTCATTGATTCATTAATTCATTAAATTTTTGATTATAAACCGTAATAATAACTGGCTTAAGTATAGAACAATAGGAAAAAACTGTTATTATAGATGTGTTATGAAATAATAGACCATGACATATGTATAAGAATAAGTATTTAATTTACCGTTAATGCCCGTGCACCTGGTTTCTATCGTAGAAATCTACTTTTACGTATAGAATTTTCTACTGATTCGGCTCATTTAATAGTGGCTTACGCACACATTTGAAAAAAAAAAGGTAAACTATTGTTAAATTTATGTTCTTAGTTTTAATGCTGTTATTTTTTACGTTTTTCATGCGTGGGCATTTAAAAGTTAAATATAAATCTGTCTCGTAAACATAAATTACATATGTTTACATTTTTTCATAGAAAGTAGATAGTCAAGGATATTTCTCGACGCCATTTTACGCCATTGATTACTTCTCTCGTACCCTTATTTGGATTATTGATATTATAATAGGTAGGAATTGTAGAGAATTCAAGTGCTTTTATGAAGGAGCTACGAACTACGAAATACAAACGATTGCTGGAGGATATTTTATCTAAGCGGCGTTTCCTTAAATTTGTCAATGTCTCCACTACTCCTTTCTATCTTCAACAATATATTCTATTTTCCAACAATACTAATATATATTTATCTATCGCTATATATATAATATATAGGTTAACAGGAAAAGTATAATTTTCAGTTTGTATACTTCAAATTATTTAATTTTCTCATCATAAAACTCTATTTGTTATACTCATTGTCGGCCAAATGAAGTGTTTTCTTTAAAATTTTAAAAATGTCAATAATGTGTTTAGTCGTTTTTAAATTACGATCAATGTGATATAAAATATTTTCATAAATGGATCTCTACTAGTTTTTGCATGATCCATGACTATGGGAGCTGTCGCTTCTAAATCACTCTCCGATTTACTTGTGTTGCAAACTTAGCTCAATTGTAATTAATCCCTGACAAATGCTTTAACTTATTAGGACGATGTAATGTTCGAATGCATACATACACTGTCACACAAACAACAAACAACAAGTGTGCTTGTAGCTCTCAGGTCGACCGGACCAGCCCGCTCGATCCGCTCCGCTACCTGCGCATCCGCTTGCCCACCAGTGGCCGCCTCCCGACGCCTACAAGAGTGGCAGAAGAGAAGACGTCGAGTCGTCGTAGTCATCGTGCATCGGTGCGGTAGCAGTACAGTGTAGTGTCAGGTGTGCCGGAAGGTTCAGTGTCGACGCGTTGGGGCGTACGCGCCTGCGCGCAGATAGCTGTGTCACCGTCCGGTCGGGTGAGTCGTTCCGATTTTGCCTATCAATTTAATTTTCCCTTTACAGCGTTCAGACTCCTTCTGTTGAGATGTAGGGAACCTTTTATATTAGTTTACTTTGCCAAATTAAAATCATCTGCCACGTTTCACCGCGAACGTAGTTAATTTAAAATCAACACGCACACCACCACGTGGTATTATATTTTATCATTTAATCGCTAGTTTGCTGCACTAGGCAGCAACTAGGAGTATCACCTAGCGCTCCTAAAGCGCTAGTTTTCCTTTAACGTTAGGTTTACACCTCCTGCTCACTGGGGCGGAGGGTAGAGACACAACCCCGGCTTCACCGAGGGTGCTTACTCGCGTTATTAATTTAAATTCATAGCGTAAATTTGGCAACATCGCCTAACGATGTTGCATCTAATGAAGGAGCCCTCGAGGGCATAGGCCTCAACATTGAGGAACTAGAAAATAAGACTCGGAGGCCATACGGCTAGGCCATTCGCTGCCGCGAACAATAACAGCGGCAAAACGACGCCCACGAAGGCAAAAATCGCGCGCATATAGGGCCCGTTCTGAAAAGTCGGATGAGTCCGGAAACTCATCCGAAACCACTCGATCATCGTCCGACTCCGAAATGGAAGTCGAAGTAGAAAACGCAGGCTCGGACACCGAGAATCGAGGACTTAGACGCAGAGGCTTTCTGCCCATCCAATCGCGCAGAAAAAGCGCAAAAATAGGTCGTCACCAGCATCATCGCCGACACCGGACCCCAACCAAAGCGCCGAAATCGTCGGCCACTGAATTATCGGCCCCGGGCCAGTAGGAGCTAACCCCGCCGCCCCTGGCAACCACAAGCTGCTTTCACAGCCGGCCGCATCACGGCCCTCAACATCTCTGCCTCTCTCAGCAACCGCGCCCCGCTGCCTCACAGCAAGTACCGGTCTCACTCAGAGACAAAAAGCACCGCCAATATACATTAGATCGAAAGAAAGTGGGCGAACCACGGTCACGCATTATTCAACCGCGATTAAATTCACGGCCAATGATTCCGCCAGTGGGATCAAAATTCAGTTAGAGACGGTGCAAGCACGCGATGTCACTAAATATCTGCTCGAGAAGCAGTATTATTCATACATTCGCGCTCCCGGAAGAGCGCGTCCTTCGGACCAGTGGTCAAGGCTGCCGTAAGAGATTACAACTCAGGAAATCTTCGAATTTATCAAGTCGGAGAATATACCGATATATTCCGCTCAGAGGTGTTCCATCCGGACAAAAAAGCGTACAACGTCGTCCTTCTGACGCTCGAACGCTCTCAGAGGAAAAAGTGCGTATGATCTAAACACATATGCGACATCGGTCGCATCTCGTTAACTTGCGCCGCATCTGAACGGCCTCCCAGGGCAGTGCCACAACTGCCATATTCGGACACGGCCTGCAATTGCACGCACGACCCGTTGCGTAAAGTGCCTCGGGACCATGGCACCTCAGACTGCACGACCTCGGACCGAGAAGTCCTAGCTACGTACGAACCACCGGCATGCGTGAACTGCAGCCAGGCCACACGGCCAACTACCTAGGGTGCCCCAAGGCGCCCAAGCGGGAGACCACCTCCACCATCCACCATCCCTAGGCGCCACCAGTGCCATCCCTCACCTCCTTCCCAACCCTCCGGCCTGCCCCGGCGTGGCAGATTCCCAGCGCTCCGCGTAGCGCCCATGCCAGCGTGGCAACAACCAGCCCCGCAACCTGCGCCGAGCGCTCCGCGTGCCGCACCTCGCGCCGTACCAAGCGCCCCGCGAGCGCTCCCCAGCAAGCTAGCCAGCAATGGCAGCACTGGACTCAACACCGATAGTGTTAGTAAACACTGTTGACTTACGTGAAGTCGATAGGCTCACCGCCGAGCTAGATGCCACCGTTGGATTTTACCGCCCGCTTAGCTGTACTCCGCAAGTACAGAAACGATCGAACTTATTCGTGGGAACTAAATGGATAATACACCACAACTTTTGTAAAACGGCCGGCCGCGTAAAAGCCAGCGCATTCAACTAAGTCTTTTAACGCAAACGGTCTCGCGAAACAAACGACCGAAGTCAAAGAATTCCTTCATGAAACGACGTAGACATTCTACTGGTGCAGGAGACATTCCTAAAAGCCCGGAAGAGGAGATCCGAAGATTGCTAATTTTAATATCATAAGTGAATGACAGGACCGGCGCTTCACACGGCGGCACTCTCATTTATTATAAAAGTCACCACTGCTGTAGCAATCGACACGCCGTCGAATCTAAAGCATTTCGAAGTCTCGATCTGTAGGTTAGCCATGTCAGGTCACGCGCCGATTACAATAGCTTCGGTATATTTACCATGCAGAGACACCGCATGCATCCTCAATGATTTCGACGCTATATCTTAGGAGACGCCGTCATCCTCGCCGGCGATTTCAATAGCAAGCACACCCGATGGAACTCATACACTACAAATCCGCGGGGTCTAGCATTAGACGATTGTCAGATAAACTCAATTTCAGTGTGGTTGCGCCGTTGATGCAAACACACTCCCACACGTAGTGGGACAACGACCGGATGTGCTTGATATTGCTATCGTAAAACGTCAATCTCGCTCTTAGAGCATAGAGGTCATCGATGACCTAACCTCAGACCACCGTCCCGTGCTCTTAAAGCTAAGGACCCGCAAATCACCAAAACACAGTCCTAGAACTAAAGTCGACTGGCATAAGCTCAAGTCACAGCTAGACTCTACTAGCTCCACCTCACTTAGACACCATTCCAAATACCTTAAACACCGCTTCACGACTTGAATCTCGCCGCTCATGCGTTCACAAGTCATGTCCAAAGTGTCGTCGAGGTCTCCTCGAGGCAAATCCCGTGGAGGAAAACCCCGCTGGGCCTTGCCAAACGACATCAGGACCTCTTGCGACGCAAGAGAGCTGCGATTCGCGCCCACGATTGGTATCAACCGGCGAAACCGAAGGCAGCTACGCGCCCTTAAACATCAGTCCAAGATGCGCATAGCTGAATTCAGGAACGATCGGTGGGATAACGATCTGAGCAACCTCATCCCCACATGTGGCCTTCTGGCGCATTCCTAAAGCCTCAAGGCGGCGGCGCCTCCACCTATGCCGCCACTCATCCAACCCGACAAGCCCACAGCGTTTCTCGATGAGGAAAAAGCTGAATGTCCATGGCCGACAGTCTCGAGGACTCAATGCTCGCCAGCTCACAACCGGTGAGCGCCGCTCATTCCCAAGGAGTAGAGGCGAGGTTGACCGGTTGACGCATCTACCCCCACGCGACGTACTCACCCGTAACGGAAAGCGAAGTCAATTGTCGTGTGGCAACTCAAGACCTACATGTCATTGTAAATACTCCTATTAATTATATTAAATAATAATATTTACCACAAATATAAGTGAAATTTGTAAATGTTTTTTAGCCCTCGAAACATAATTGTAAGAATTAAATAATATTATCTACTTGTGTACCCTGGTTATAGCGTTATCGTGTTTATACGTGTACGAAGTCTAGCTGTCACTGCGCAGGTAACGACTTTTAGTTTAAAATAAGTTTATTGTCCCTACATCCTCGTCAAGAGCTCACATTATAATTTAATCTTATAATTTTCATATCAATTATCTACATAAAATGATGACCCCAATACCAAGGCCCGTCAGGTCGAGAACAACTCCATTTGACTCTGAAAGAGCTAAAGGGACAAATCAGTGTGAGCAATTGCTGAGGGAAAGGGACGATACAACATGAAGAACTTTCAAATTATTAAAAAAATAAAAACTAAAACAAGAATTATCTCAGTTAAATATAAATTATTTAAACTTACAAGAACAAAATAATAATTTGCAAAGTATAGTTGATGGGTTTGACCAGTGTAGGGGTGAATATGAGGAAGCTCTCAGCCTCACCTCTAAACTGAGGTCCTGAATATATGAGGCTCATAAAACAATTAGATTACTTGAACTTAAGAATCAGAACTTAAGGACCAGTCAAACCCAGCCTTTATAGTGAATTAGTTGAGGAAGTCAAGATAGGTATCCAGTAACTAAATATTATAATAATATTAGACAATAGATTTGACTGGTGATGACTGCGGAGCCTGCCGTCCAGTAATCAGCAAAAATAAACAAAGAAATTTAAAAAATTAATAAACACATAAGGAAGACAGAGAAATTGTTGAAAATGTAAGCAAAGTATTTGTAAAAGCTATGCAAAAATATGTAAAGATAGGAATAAACTAAAAGCAAAATTAAATGTATGCTACAATGAGGCTAAGATAACTCATTTGTCTCCATGAGGCTACTGTCAGTTCACTGCAGGCTGAGATTGCATCACTATTGCAATCCTAAATGTCTAACAAAAGAAATATGAGGCATCTCAAAAGAAATATCTGGAACACATTTCGGCTAATGAATGACATATTAGATTTATGTAAAAATAACTCAGAACCGTTTTGACTCCTTGACCAGAAACTGTATATGCAATTGTCAAAGCGTACCGGTTCATTCAGAGCTGGAATTTTATTCTAAATCTTTGTCTCAGACTGTAGTGCCTCACGGTAGCCTCCGAGATAATAATGAAGAAAAACATTCCTTCCCATAACTATATTACAATATACAGCAATGAACTGGGAAGAAATATGGGTACATTAATTCTGGACCAGTGTATGGGGGAATCAGTATCTAATTTTTGTATGCCAAGAGCAACCTACTAACATATTATGAAAAAAATATTGACTGATACTCATTGCCCCAACACTATCTTGATTATCTTGATTGGGAGTAGGGAAATGTTAATAGACAACACCTACAACAATTTCATGAACAACTAATAAACTAGATGTAAAAAGGTAATTTTGTTCACATTTCCTACATTAAGGAGTTGCCACAGGAAAACCACCATAGATATAAGTTAAATAACTATTTGTATATGTTATACAATAATAATTGTAAACATTTAACCCACAAATATCATAACAAAATTGATATTATTGACATAAATAACATAATTAATTGTAACAATTTTCATTTGACATATGGTAGGTTTGCACCTATCAAATTTTTTAGAAAAAAATTAGCTTGTATGCTATATTATTGTATTTTAAATAATTCAGCCAAATGTTTGCTAACTTGACTCCTGCTTCTATTGAACAGGAACAAATTGATGACATCTAATAATTTGGAATCCGTTCCAAGCAATAATTTAAATTAAATATTGAGACAACGGAAAATCTCTTCATATTAAACAATAATTTATTATTTCAAACAATAATGTTATTAAAAATAAATTTTCTAATAAAAGCACACAGTGTATGAACCTGGTACATCAAAATATTCAGGAATGCAGTAAAGAACTTGGAAATTGAACTCTTCTTGAATAGTTGTAAAATTGATATATTATGTATAACTGAGCACTGGCTACAAGAATATCAGTTAATGTTAAATCTTGGATGTCACCAGTTGCTAGCCTGTTCAGTAGAGATAAAGCTATAGCAGGTGGCTCTTTAATAATTATTAATAGTACTTTAAAATTTAAAAATCGTAAAGATATTGTGAGCCTCTCTGTTGAACGGACTATTGAAATAGCCTGTGCAGAGCTTGACCACTTCATTGTTGTATGTGTGTACAGACCTCCCACAGCGTTATATAAACCTTTTGAAGTTGTTCTAGAAGAAATATTGGTAAAACTATCTGAATCTAATAAGTATATTAGAATTTGTGGTGACCTTAACATTAATTTATTAGATAATTGCAACACCACAGATTCAGATCATTGTTAAGTTCATATAACCTTTTAAATTTATTTATTGAACCAACAAAAATTACTGAGACTTCTGCAACATGTATAGATAATATATATACTAAATGTCAACCATTAAATAAATCAATTATTAAAATGTTAACTTTTGACCATTGTGGTCAATTTGCCTCCTTTCAAATAGATAAAATGATATATAACAAAAGTTCGCAAGAAACAAGAATGTTTGTTCCTATGTATAAAAAGCGTATTGAGAAGTTCGAAGTAATATATTGCAAAAAGTTAATTATTTACATTATGATGAAAATCCACATGTACTTTTTAGCTCATTATTCACTTTAATAAGAAAAGAATTTAATACTATATTTACTTCTAAAACGGTTAAATCTAAAGGTTCTGCAGTGTTTAGTGAGTGGCAACAGTCGGAATCCATAAAGCAGGCAGGATTATATGAGCTTTAAGTCAAAGAACATATAACCATAACAATAACTTTGTTTGCACATGTTAGCGCCTATTCTAAAATATTTAAAAAGTGTGTTATCTGGCTAAATGTTTATACTTTAAAAATAAAATTAAAAATTCATCAGATAAAGTGAAAATGACTTGGAATATTATTAATAGAAACCGGAAGGGCCTGAGAGCAGCTCTAAAATAACTTTAAATGTTGATAACCATACAATTGAAGCTGACATAGATGTTGCTACCTATTTCGAGAGTTTTTTTCGGACATTCCGGTTTCGACTCACCGAGTCACTTTTGTCTTCTCAACAGTTGCCGAATCACTATTAAAAGATAATGTTATTGAATGTACAAAAATGTTTAATTTATGATGTATGTAGCATTATAAGTACATTATAAGTGCATGTAGACAATTAGATATTAAAAAACCGCAGACCTTTGGGAATTCTGTTAAGGTGATAAATTCGATTATTGATGTAATATCACCTCATCTAGCAACAATATTTAATGTAAGCATCCAGAGAGCGAGTTTCCTGACCTAATGAAGCACAGTAGAGTTATACCGGTTTTAAAAGCAGAGTGTAATATGGACCCAAATAATTTTAGACCTATATCTATTTTGCCTACTTTGTAGTAAAATATTTGAAAAACTATTATTAAACCAATTAATGAAACATTTTAACAGTAACTGTCTCATTAATAACAAACAGTACAGCTTCACTAGGGTCGCTCCACGATTGATGCTGGCGTTATGCTCATTAAGAGCATCTTTGAGAGGCTTAGGGAAGCGTCATGCGGATGCCTTAGGCATTTTTGCGATCTCAAAAAGCTTTTGATTGCGTGACAGCATGAAACTCTGGTCAGGAAATTACGTCACTATGGTGTAAGAAACGCCACTCAATCTTCTGTCTTCGTGCTTGAGCCACCGAACTCAGAGGTTGACGTGAATGGTAAGATCTCCAGGGGCCTGTAAATATGGGTGTCCCACAGAGTCTATTCTGGGCCTTTCTCTTTCTCATCTATATAAATGATTTACCATATGTTATTAATAAAAACGACGAGATAGTATTATTTGCTGATGATACTTCCTTAATTTTTAAAGATTAAACGACACATCAATAAATGACGATGTAAATAATACTCTCTCTAGAGTTGCGCACTGGTTTAGTGTCAATAATTTCTACTGAACCAGAAGAAGACAAAATGATTAAATTATGACTCCAAATGTAAGACCGAGTAAATGTGAAGTGTTTATAGATGAGGAAGAGATAGACGTTGTTGAAGTCAACCGTGTTTCTGAGGATAACAATAGATACCAGATTGCAGTGGGGCCCTCATCATTAATAGACTGTCGAATAAACTCAGCTCTGCAGTATATGCTGTCAAGAAAATCAGACAATTAATGACGTGGAGACGGCCCGGTTAGTATACTTTAGCTATTTCCGATGTAATGTCTTATGGCATTTCTACTGCTAGGGAAGTGCGCGATACTAATACGATCTTTGTCCTCCAAAAACGAGCTATTCGAGCGGTTTATAACCTGGAGCTCCAAGGAATCCCTGAAAATTGTTCCCAGAGATTAAAATACTAACCGTTACTTCTCAATACATTTTCGAAAACCTAATGTATGTGCAAAAAAAATAGAAATGATTTTCTTAGACATTGTGATGCACATAACATAAATACTAGAAACAAACATAATTTAATTCTTCCAGCAACTAGACTGCGAAAGAATAATAAATCTTTATGGGACAATGTATAGCTTTACACAAAAATCCCAGTAAACGTTCAGAATTTAACTGTTAATAAATTTAAAAAGTAGTAAAGGAACGTTTATGTGTTAAAGTTATTATGACATAAATGAATTTATAAATGATAACACAGGCGTGAATGGAATCTCGCTCCAGGCTTTTCAAGTGTAATATACGTATGATAGTACTGTATGTAGCTCATAAGAAAATTTATATGTATATATTTGATTATTTTAAAAGATGACAAAATAGGCCCCTGAGTTTCTTTCCTCGGTTCTTCTCAGGTCGGAGGCGTCTATTCGAACCTGGTGGTAGCGTCCTTGACAATCAATAGCTGAGTGTTACACTTCTATATTGAATAAAGATATTTGAATTTGAATTTGAATTTGAATTTGAATCGATAATCAAAAGCTTAAACCACGAAAGCCCGGGCACCGATGGCATATCAAACCGCGTCATAAAGATTCTTCCGACTCATCTCATCAACCTCCTAGTCCTAATCTATAACGCAGCTCTTTCCAAGGGTATTTTCCAAACACTTGGAAGGATGCTGAAGTTATAGGCTTCCTCAAACCGGGAAAACCTCCCAACCAACTCAACCTCCTATGCCCCATTAGCCTGCTTAAAGGCTTCAGGAAAATCTACGAAAGACTAGTTTTGACCCGCCTACAGGACTTTAGTGCAGGCTAATGGGCTTCTAATCCAGTCAGTTTGGCTTTCAGGGCCAAACTATTCCTGTATACACATCAGGTGCACCGCATCACGGAGCACATCAAATCCCGCATGACACGGGAGAGCGACTCGGGTAACCCTCGATAAAACCCTCAGCCGGCCCGCACATCAAGCAGGTCAAAAACAGAGGCGGCCTACGTCCTGGTCGCCTGTTCCCTTTAATCAATCCCAAAGCAAGCTGTCTCTGCGCGAACAAGGTGTGCTATACAAAACAGTTATCCGTCCAATCATGACTTACGCCAGTCCAGTGTTCGCTCATGCATCCTTCCAATATCCACAAACCCAAGCCCTGCAAAACAGGTTCCATACGCGGGCCACGGTGTCACCTTGGTGCGCAACCTTGACCTGCATGGACCTGAATTCCTCCATTCATCATTTTTTGAAACAAGCATCAACAAATTTTCGACTCGCTTCGCAAAACAATGGAGCTGGGTAACGCCGCCATTCGTTTA
>JAGSMT010000712.1:0-41685 GCA_029286875.1 Lamproptera curius
ATCAGCCGCGTTTCCTGAGTAGAATGCAATAAAATATTTTATTGTGAATTGATTGATTGATTTTATTGTGAGATTGAAGAAAGTGAGGTTATGAAAATGTCCAAAGAACGTGTTTGTCACATATTAAATCAAGATTTAGACAAGAGAAAGCTGTCCGCGCGTTGGGTGCCGCGTTAGCTCATCAATTACTGTAAATGAAACTTGATACATCCATTAAACGCCCTGAAATAAAACTACAGTCAAAACAGTGGACTGCAAAGGGGAACCCCTCAAAAAAAAGCAAAAACTGTTTTTTCGCCTGGGAAAGTGATGGCGACTGTTTTTTGGGATAGTCATGGAGTTATCTTTATCAATTATCTTCAAAAAGAAAAAACCATTACAGAATCATACTACGCATCATTACTTGACGAGCTAAAGGCACAAATTGCGGAAAAACGGCCACATTTGCAGAAAAAGAAAATCCTGTTTAACCAAGACAACGCGCCGTCTCACACCTCAGCGGTTGCCATCGCAAAAATCCACGAGTTACGGTTTTAACTGCTTGATCAGCCGCCTCACTCACCAGATCTGGCCCCAAGCGACTTCTTTTTGTTCCCTCATCTAAAAACTGCGCTCGAAGGACAAAGATTTTCGTCAAATGAGGAGGCAATCACCTTTGTGAACAGTTATTTTGCAGAAAAAACGCCAAGTACTATTTGGACGGGTTACAGAGATGGGAGCATCGCTGGGAGAAGTGTGTAAAGTTACAAGGAGACTATGTAGAAAAATAACTTAAAAAAGTAAGAAAAAAATCTTTTATCAATGTTAGGTCGGAAACTTTTCAGACCACCCTCGAATTATTTCATCTTAAATATTAAAGAGGTATGACCAAGAACTAATACGATATCTTTACTGTTCATAACCTGGAATGGTGGATGGTAGATTAGAAAAAGAAAAAGAGCTCAGTACAGATCCCTGTGACAATTTCACTATTACTTTCTTTATATCGACTGCCTGAATTCAATAGTTTAAATACGGAAGCAGATGGCCGAGTGTAAACAGATTTCTAGCGTCTTAGACTGTGATAAGTCTTGTTAGCAAGACTTATCACTTATTCGGTGAACATACTGCTAACAATTCTCTGTGTTCAACAAAATATAAATATATATAGCTGGAAAATATAGCGTATTTAATTACTATTGATATGCCTGACAAATAACACGTATATTGGAACCGGTGATACCTTTAGCCCATTAAAATTGTGGCGGTATATTGAAATTTACCGTATAATTATAGCTTGTGCTTGCCGTCGCGTGTCCATAAATAGCATTATCTGGTAATCAAATCGGTGGACAATTTTGCTGTTCGTGAAGTTAATTTTCCATGTTAGTAAATCGAAAAGGACGTGAATATCACGACGTGAAATTTAAATCGGTTAAATCAGCACACAGCGTAAATACACCAAGAGCACAATTTTATTATGAACAAAAAATTATAGAAATAGTTTTTTTATACTTAACGAAAGCGAGCTTCACGCCAGTTAATCTGATAATATATTATAAGTAACTTGTGTTTATAAACGTAATTATAGATTAAACATTCTTTTATTACCATTTAACTAAAATAAAAAGTGAATAATTTCTGGTGTCTAAATAATATAAAAGCTTATGCGAAATGTGAATATGCGATATGCAGAATTCAGATTTATACCAGTGTTATTTTAACTAAAATAAATTTTGTATTTACTGGGTAAACGAGACGTAACATTCTATATCTCAAGTAGGCAGCGCATTGGTGTAACTCGGTACCCGATGTATTCCGAATGTGAGCCCCCCGTCGTTGGCATCAATAAAAAAAATTCAAACTCTTCTTAAGTCATGATTATAAATCTTTATTTCAGTTCAATATTACATACACAGCATTTCTCATTTATTGAATAACAAATAATCGATCCAGGTTAGGCGTTTTCTGACTGCGCATTTTAAATCTCTTTAAGTTATCCATTTCATCAAAATTTCGTCCATGACACGTTTTATGTTCATAGAATGAAGATTTTTTTAAGGCAAAAACTTCTAAGTGAACTTTAACAGTATAATCGTAAATAAGCTTTGAAAGTGCCCGATTGCAAATTTTAAAAATGTTTACATTAAAATGGTTACTGTGCTAACGCATATCTTTATATATGCTATCGTGGACTTTATAAAAGACCAAGTTGTACAATAGTACTTAAAAAAAATTGAGATGAATGGAAAGATTATACATAAGTTAAAGAAAAAAACTTTTTTTTTCTCTGTATCCCAAAAGATATATCATATATAAACTCATACTTACAATAGAATATATATTCAATATAGAAGCATTACACTTTCTTATTGATTGTCAAATAATCTACCACCGGTTCGGAAATGAAGCCTCTGACCTAAGAAGAACCGGCGTAAGAAACTCAAGCGGACTTTTTTTCCTTTTCCTTCAATAAATTTTACAAAACTTTTACATAAAACCTTACATTTTATTACTTTGAAATAGCCTAGAGCGAACAGTTCATTACTAGGGTGCGTTATCTATCAAGTAGTCATTACAACAATAATATCCTTTAACACACAAACGTTCCCTTACAACTTTTTTAAATTTATTTACAAATAAAAGCTGAACGTTTTCTGGTATTTATGTAGAAGATACATTGTCCCATGAAAGATTGCATTGTTCTTGAGCTAGTTTTTGGAAGAACATAATTATGCTTATTCCTAGTATTATATTATGTGTTACAATTTTTACAAAATCATATTTATTTTCATGAACATACATAATATTTTCAAATATGTATTGAGAAAACAGTCATTAATTGATTTGTAACATTTTCTCAGCGATTCTTTAGCCAGGTTATAGACTGCTCGAATCGCTCTTTTTAATTATAAAAATAGTATTAATATCAGCGCGTTTCCACAGTAGAATGCCAGACATTATACTGTGAAAATAACAAAATATACTAAACGGGCAGTCTCAACATCGGTTAGTTGGTTAATTTTTTGACTGCGCACTGAGCTAGTTTACTCGCCAGCCTATGAATATGAGGGCCCATTGCGTTTAGAACCTATTGTGATGTGAGAATACAGGAATGCAATGTGGTCTAGGGCTTCCATCTACGACCACATCCATCCAGCTTGAGGAACATTAGAGTCATAAACCTTATACATTTAGTTTTATTTTTGTTCAAAAATAAATTATTTGCACTAAACCAGTATTTTACTTTTGAGAGGTATTATTTACATCGTCATTTTGCAAGTTACGTTGTTTAATTCTAAATGTTAAAGAAGTATCATCAGAAGATAATCATAGAAAGATATAAATTCAGTACCGAAGACAGGCCGACAGATCCCGAATAAATCCGAGCGCGTGTAACGTCATAATGATAGTTTTCATACATTGCAGTTTATACAGAGATACAGTGTGTACAGTATTTTGATCAATTTAATTTTGTTGTCATTATTAAATACTTAAATATAAATTCAAAATATAGAACCTTACATGTTATCGTTCTTGTTTCGTACCCTTATGTACGAATACTACAAAAAAACTCCCAATTTAATGTTTTTAAATGTTCCTTAACATGAAAAAAGTCGCAATAAATGGATTTTAAGCAGTGCATCGTGAAAATCACGAAACAAAATAATTAATTTTTGTGGTGAAGATCATTTCGATGTAAGTATTTTATAAGACTGTTTTTATTATTTTATTATTAATCTAGTTGTACAAATAAATTACTAGACTTGTGTCAATATTTTTTTTCTCAACTTTTTATTAACAATTAAAGTAATTTTGCTCCGAACTTGATGTTATGGACATACCCGTCATTTTACACAATACAAATATTATTATTCGACTAAGTTGAACATAACCTATAGCTTTATCGCCGTAACTCTACCTTGATAATTGTATTTGTTGTTTTTGTCGGTTAAATGTATTTTTATTTTTACTTTTCACAATTTATCCAAAATGCTGTCAACCATATTTTTGTATGTTATGTTTACCTGTAATGATTGCATTTAAGAATACTAATTTGTATTTCTATATTTATGTGTTTGTATTATGTAACAATTGTTGGTGAACTAAATAAATAAATAAATAAATAAAACCTCACGTGATAAGATTATAATAAATAATCATATTTAATATGATGGAAAATAAATACTTAGATATTTTCATTTGTAATATTATCTGTTAACAGATTCAACTTGATTCCTTGGCACCTCGAACTTTAGCAAAATTGAACCGAACGTAATTTAAAAATAAAACAGTCAATAAGTAATTATATTAGTAATAACCATAAATATATTAACGTAAGAATAATTTCAGACTTTCTTATAAACTCTTTATCGAATAGCTAATATCTAAATTAACTAACAATTCGTTTTTAGCAGAAAATTATTAATTACTTATCAATTCCGTGTAATTGCTGTAAATGCTGTACTATTATAAAAAACTTCACTCGCAACGTTTGTTTCTTAAAAGTATGAAATATCTTATTAAGTAAAAACTTTTATCGGGTTGGAAAAATGTAGTAACATTTTTCGTTACGCCTTTTTTTTCCGTTACGCTTTTTCAATTTCTATCTATCTTTTTCGATTCTAGGGTAATGTATTGTTTATATTTAGCTTAGTTAACATTTCAGTAACATATTAATTTTATTTTAGGCATTTTTGGAGTGAGTTATTAACATATTTATACAAATTTTGAGAATATTTTTGCGTTAATGCATCCACTAGGTGGCACTGTAGCACCTATTTAGACATTTAACATTGAGTATTCAGTTCCTTTGAATGTTACATTAAGACATGTTTTGAAATGAAACTTCCAGGTGGCGGTTGCATCGATTTCCATAAGAGCAACAACGGCGTGATCATGTAAATTGATATTTTTTTTTTTGAAAAATAACTTCATAAAGAAGTTTCACTTCTTATGAGTGTACGCTAGTACACGCACACATTTTTTATTTTATAAAGACTATTTGAAATTATTTTCTTTATAAGTATTTATTACATTTGACCTGATAATAATTTTCTTAACTCTATTTAGCATTTTATCCCATTTTGAACTCATCTTTTAAAAAACTTGGAAATATATGAGTGTGATGACTACAACATAAAATTTAATTTAATTTGACAAAAAGCGGCGACACGACGACGACGGCTTGTAAGCCTTATCTATTACTGAATTTGGGGACGGTGAATTCCTCAATCTAGGTGACAAAATGATCAACGATCATGAAACATGATTTATGGATCGCGACTTGTTCATTGGTGACTGTCTAATCGGTTGCTGGAGCGGTCAAAACTGGGTCCCTCCCTTTAGGTACCTTTAAACCGGGTACAATTAGCGTCCGTATGGTGACGACTGAAACCCCGTGAACCCGAATTTTAAATTGAACTGTTTTCTATTTTAAGAAAATACTTAATTTTCTATTACCCCTGACGGTTATTCTTTAAATTGAATATCTTCTATTTTCTTCATTTTGAACATTGCTTGTAAAGGTACCCACATTGTCTTGTGGCTTTGGTTTTATATTTTAGGGCTTATTTTTAAAATTATTGGATTCCATGCAGGTGACAAAGACCAACGTCTTCTAATTTCCTATTTATTAAAATATGATATAATTTTCTATAGCTTCCGGGTCATCCAGTATAAATCAATGTCTTTTGCAAGTACTTTGGTTTATCAAACCAATAGGTTTGTTCTAGAATTTGTCAAGATTGCGAACTTAAGGCTTCGGTGTTTTATATTGACTTTTTTTTATTGCATGCAGACGAGCAGTCGGAGCCACCCGAAAGAAAGTGGTCACCGACGCCCATAGACATTGGCAATACTAGAATCACCAACGCGCTGCCTACCGCGAGACATAGGATGTTAAGTCTCGTTTACCCAGTAAATACCCTGGCTACGGTGCCCTATAAACTGAAACACAGTTGTGTTTTCACACTACTGCTTTGCGGTAGAGATAGGCACCGCGTTGGTACCCACCCAGACGGTCCCTTGTATAAAGGGGAACCACCACCGGTAAATGTTCTTTGCTTTGGTTCTTGCTGGTATTTTTGTTTGTCCAATGTATACGTAAATATTGCCAAAATACAGAAAGCTAAGGCTATAATATTAAATAATTTCTTTATTATATTAATTGGCAAGCTGTTAGAAAGAATTAGTTTTATTCATTGCATAATGTGCATAATCACTAGGTGATAATATTTTGACAGTGGCAAAATTGTTGAAGCAATTATGTCCAACGATGTTTCGTTTTAACCGACTGCAAAACTATTTTCTTTTTAATATCAGTTCTTGGCTATGCCATAAGCTTAGATACCAGTCGCAAAAGTAAGACTGTATTTTTAAACATTGCATTTTTAATTATATTAATTAATATTTTTAGTTTTAATTCATTACTTTTAATTTTATTATTAATTACATTTACTGTTTTGTTAAAATTACACTATTTGTAGAAATCTCAAAGAGTTTTCCATAAAGTAAAAATGATTGCAATTCTTTATCCCACTTGTGATTTTAGAAACCTCAAAGAGAATTCCAAAAAGTAAAAATGTTACAACAAATGAACGTCACTTATACTAAAAAACATTGAAATGGCTCCCGTGACCTCGACAACAGCCACGATGTCTCATACGGACGAGTCGATGCATAACACAACTCAACACACAAACACTATCACAGATGCACAACACTTATCACACACGAGAAGAGTTCCATTCCGGGTAGCGTCTTATACGAAGCTGTCCCGCTATATTTCAGAGCCGTCTTTTATACACGATCTCGGACAGACATTAACTAAATGCCAAGACTTCTTTTCTCTAAGCACCCGCTTTAGAAATAATATTCCAACTATATTATTATTCAATAAACGTAAATAGTGGAGCGCTGTAAGGCATAAAAATAGTAAAATCTCGGAACCCAAGGCCAGTCAATGAATCTGTATAATAAGTGTTTGATTGCATTATTGAAACCTCAAATAAAAAAGTTATTAAAATTAATTTAAGCAATCTAAGCAGTTGCAGTCCAGTTTAATTCACTTTTTCTGCACCTGCTCCACATCTTATATGCATGCAAAAAAAAATTTTAACGAAAATTCTGGAGCCGGTCGTTGCGGTATTATTTGCAGTATCAATATTCTGCGTTCATGTATCCAACCCCATTCTTCTGGTGATATTTTTCTTCGAAGCCATGTTTAAATTTGAAAAAATACTCTTTTAAAGTGCTGAAAAGCGGCATCTGCAGTGGGTGGTAAAAACGGCCATTTAACTCAGGTATGTTTAGCAGTTGCTTTCAAAAAAGAGCTATATCTTAATACATTAAGGTCTTTTATTTTTTGGGGGGCACCGTATAAAGCAAGAGTGCATATAACATCATCAGCCTTTAAAATTTCATCTATGTCTTTTCGCAGTCTTTTTCAATCAATCAATCAATCATTTATTCGCTTAAAATTGATTTTAAAATTTTAAATTATTTTTCGAAAATATTATTGAGCCGCCGAGGTTGTGATTTTTTATATTATTTATCAAATATCGATTGAACTACATATCACATAATTATTAAAATAATGGGACCAATGGAAAGCATATCGTTAAAATATATAATTAGAATTAAATAATAAAAAATATATCATTTAAAAAATAATAATCAAAATCCCACCACTAGGACAAACAAATGAAGAAATGACTACTATGTTTTGGAATATATCACTTTTACATTATAAATAAGGTTTTGAGTCAACGTTGTCCCTATATTGAAAACAAAGTTTGCTGAGTAATAACATTTTAATTCATTTCATTTTTTAAAACGTAGCCACAGGTTTCACTTTTTCTTTTATTTATAAGTGTAAGAGAAAAATCTGACGACTTTGAATCATTTTACATCCGCAATTTAGTTGGCCCTTTACGAAATTTTGATTATCTGAATTCAAATTTGTGACCGCTTATTATACGTATGCTACACTTCATGGCCAATTTTACCATTCAACATAGATTTTAATTTACATCTTTCTCCGTGGCCTAGTGGTATTGATTATTGTTTAATAGTCATGTATTTATAATTTATTTCAATTAGATAAATGTAAAGGAAAGTACTAAAATTCTATCTGTTCTAATTTTTTTTTAATATTGTACGTACGTATGCTTTGAAACTCTTGATGTACAAACTGTTATAAACTTATTGGAATCCTTTCTAAAAATGGCGATTTACATCAATAACAAATTTCAACTTCGCTTAAACAATTAAATGTTTATCAACTTTAGATTAAACATGTACTAAAGCATATAATAAAAATATATGCGTAAAAGACTTAAGAGGTAACACCGGGTTTTACATCAGGTACCAGTATAAAATTATTTGTGCTATAATATGCTCTTTTCTTTATGATTTGTAATAAACAAATGCCTTTTAATTGAAACGTGTCATCATTGTGTTTTCAATTTGCTTTCTTTTGAGCTGTATTCCATTTATCATTCCTATTCAAATCGGAAATAGGACTAACTTGTACGGAGTACTTTGTAGCAAAGACAAAACATATGTTATTTGGCGACCAAGAAACGAAATTGAATCTTTTAATGTAGCTCCTTATTTCATAATTTAATTGTTTGTTTGTGAAGACAACGAACAAGTGTTATGATTTAAAAATTTTGTTTCTATTTGAATTAACAACGTATCAATTAAGTTTTACATTTTTTAAATCGCCTAATGTATTCAATTAATTATATGGCTGTTTTAACAAGTATACTAATTTTGAATTAACTTCTCTCTTAAAAGTAATAAAATTAAACTAAATTACAAAATAAGACCATCCAAGTGTTGAATTCATTTATCGCGTCATGGACGCATTTTAATTTCAGTTGGTAACCTCATTACTGCATAAAATATATTTTTTTTTTTTTTATTTATTTATTAGGAAAACTCAGCGTTTGGCGAACAAAGCAATTCGCTAACGCGGTCATACAAAAGTGTTTTAAAAACTATCACCAAATTACTTATATCACCAATATATCTCCCTTTACCCTACATTTAAATATGAAAGTCAAAACTTATTGGATTAAACATAAGGGAAATAGCAGATGCAGCTGTCTTTATCCGTAAGTATATTGTTATATACTATTTTCCCCTTCCTCTCGGACCTCCATTCAGAGCACACGTGTTTACAGTTTATTTTATAAATTAGAAAGTTTGTAAAATTTACCTAATTGATCTCGAATAATAGGAGTGCATAACAGCTAGTACTAGGAGGAGTACCAGGCGCAACGCGCGACAAGCATCAGATTATAAATTCTGCTGACGGCCCAGTGACTCACCTGTCAATCATCGCTGAGCCCCGCCCCTCAAGCGGCCCATCGTGCAATCTGGTCTGTTTACCCTTTCATACTTTGCTTCGCTCCTGGTAACTGCGTACTACTAGCAAGCTAACCAGTTTAGAAGCGTCAAACACGTGCTGATATCTACCGCCGATACATTTAAAAATGCCGCTCAAATGTACCCCCACTAAAGAATTGCATACTTCTAATTATGAGTCGGATTCAAGTGCAAAAACTTCAACTGAAAATGTTACGAGTAGAAATAAGCGTAAACGTGAACTTGTTGATTATAATGAAGAATTTAAAGCGTTTAAATCGGAAATATTATCTTTATTTACGATTAAATTCTCTACATTACAAACGATTATAAACGAGATTAAAGAACAAAACGATGATATTCGAAAATCCCAAGAAGTCATATCTGATAAGTATGATGAAATTATTGTTACACTTCCAGACTACAAAGTCTGGAAGTGGAGAAAACGAAAAATCTTCAATATATACAATTTTAAAGACTAAACTAGAAAACATGGATAACCGCATAAGGATGGCGTGCTTGGAAGTTAAAAATATCCCAAAGAAAAATGACGAATCTAAGGGTGACCTTGTGAATTGTATGCTTAAAATTGGTCAACAACTCGGAACTGATCTGCAGCCATCACATATACGTGATATTTTTAGATACAACAATAATAAAAACAATGAGTCTACTGTTATTGTTGAATTTAACTCTGTAATATTAAAAGAAAGTATTCTGCAATCAGTCAAAAAATTTAATAAACAAAGTAAAGACAATAAATTTAACTCGTCTCATCTCCAGTTTGCAGGCACTTCGACACCAATTTATATAACAGAAAGCTTAACACAAAAAACGAAGAAATTATTCTATTTAGACAACTAATCCTTCAATTTCAAAGACTTCTAATGAAGCTGTAAACCTTATTATCGTTTTACTTATAACTATTTATTTTGGCGAGGTGTTTAAAACTTTGTTTCTTGAATTGCAGGAAAGATGTCGTCTAAAATGTAATGGAAGTGTATGTGTTCTATACAATCTAAATGTGTAGAATACATACATTTTTATGTATACCTATATCATTGTATTAGTTTAGTTTTTTTATTTAGTTTTACTCTATTTAACTTTGTATGAATATGGGTCTTTGTGTCTGCAATAAAGATTTATTATTATTATTATTATAAAACCATATTTAATTCACTCCAAAATTGTTTTCAAAGTTTGATATTTATTCATTACAAAATATTATATTATAATAAGCAGTGATGACCGTGGATAATTACTTAGACACCACAATTTTCTCTATAAAACGTTTATAGAAACACGGCCAGATGTGAATAGCTATTTTCCCATGAAATGTATAAATCCATGGCATGGAATTATTTCAATATATGCCATCAAAGCATAGCATAGCACCCGTTTAGGGCGGATTAAACTCAGTTTTCTGCTTAGCGAAATACAGGAAATATTAAAATATCGGAAAGGGGACCTCCTATTCTGCGAAATCACATGTCAACAAGCGGTGTTATGAATATTTTACGACGTTGAGGAAAGGGGGCTCAAAATATGACGAAAATATTGAAAAATTTTCTGTATCGTTTTGAGAAATTTTATCATCTGAGAACTCTCAGCTCAATTTAATCACTTTTAACAATCATTGCTTACAATTAGGCACTAAAGCAATGATTGTTAAAAGTGTTAAAGTTGTGCTCATTGTTGGTAAGTTCAAATTTTCATTTTATTGGGACAATAAACAACATGGAAAGAAGTAGTATAAGGCGAACCCACTTGTAAATCAATAAAGAAACACACTATTCATTACATTTATGAAATATTGTAACTAAAATTTAGACTCAAACGAATCAACCACAAACGCAAACAATAATAACAACACGAAAGCCATCGCAAATAACGTCTTATAATTTCTTTTGTTTGCAACTGCTGTTACTCTCCAAAAGCCATTTGTACGCGGTCAGGTGACTTTTGTCTGACATTAGCGACAGGTGTGGTAAAGCGCTCTTTGCCCAAGTGGCAGCCATTGTAGGAATTTATATTACAATTATTTAGATTTAAGGTACTTGAAAACCCCTATTCGTGGAAGGTAAAGTTTTAATTAACTTATTTATCGTTTAGGAAATAGGTATTTAAACTTTTTAATTGTCTGTACATGTACAGCCTTTCTAATAAAAGTTACACAGCCGTTTAACACCCGTTTAACAAATTTTGTTAGTAATAAAACATTTTGACATAAGGACTGTTTAAGCGTTGTTTAGCAACTATACAGTGCTTTACATCAATAGAAATTACGAAGGGCTTATACAAGTTTTATAACAAACTAGTTGACCCGACAAACGTTGTCGTGCCTTAACGATAATTATTTAAATCGAATTGGTGCAATTAATAAAACCAAAGTGTGTTTATTGTTCTAATGATTTATTATATACCTACAACATTCTTATTTTTGTTTTCTTGCGCCTATACAAATAGTTTTGGTGTCATTTCGACATGAGAACAGGCGACGTATAGGCCATGTGAACATTGATTTTTAATATTGATGTCACAAACAGATAGCGACTGCCTTTGAGATTTATTTATCAAAATTGTAAATGCTAGCCGCACTGGAAATTGCAACCGTTAAAAGTCAATTTGCACGTCATTCGGGATCAAAGGACTCCGTGGAATCAAAATGTTGCTTCATTCATTAATTTCTTGACACCAGGCCGGGTGCGAATATAAAGACGTATTTTTTTTTGACTCGGGTTTTATGCTTCCAGGCTCTTATCTTTGGTAAGCTTGATCTAACACAGAGTTCGAGGGAAGCTCATAAATGTAATATTATTTGTCATGAAAAAATAATTAAAACTGATGTAAAATTAAATGAAGTATTTTGTTGCATCATAAATTTTAGACCACTGCCAAGTTACTGGAAAAGCAAAATGCATGCACCGTAATTTCAGTACGTTTTTGCGATGGGTTTGCCGATTATTAAAAAGAAAAGTGTATAAGCAATGAATAGTTACGCACTCACTATACAACATTTATCCGTCAAAACTAGCTATGCAATGTATAGTTATACACGCGTTGAACAAGGTTGTATAACTTTTTTATTAGTAACACTGGTACTGAATAATACAGTAACGTTTTTTTCAAACTGAAAGTTTTAAATGAAATAACAAAAAAATATATATGGAAAACATATGTAATTTTTTGTTATTTCATGGAGTACATATGGAAAAGATTATAGCAAAATGATTGTAACATACACATTCTTAGTATCTTTCTAAAACTTTATTTTACTTATAAGTCAAATAAGATTTAAAAATTAGAAAAAAATTCGTTCTTTTAATTATGTAACTTTTTTATGATAACAAACATTTAAAATTTTAACATTTGTATTATTGAGTAAATAAACGTATCTTATTGCTGCAAAATATAATATACTTGTAAATAATTAATGAATCGGTTTATAATATACGCAGCAAATTTAATATATTTATATACTAAGTTTGCGTTTTGCTTTTTCGAACATCAATTTTACATCAAGTGTGATATTGGAGAATGGCCAAATGCACAAACACACATATTAACCTCCCATAACGAACTTTACAATCAATATGCATACGTAGCGGTTTACTTTTTAGCGTAATAAGCGTATACGTGCTAACTGGAAAATTGTAATTAAATATTTAATTTTGTAACTTTGAACAGTTTGCTAGCGTATTAATAGGAGAAACAGAAAATTTTTTTTTATAGTGGTAGTAGGTCCTCTTTTCACACTGTCCAACCACCGCAGTGCCTACTTTCGTCGGACAGCAGTACACTATATTTATATATATTATACTGAAATGAATAACCATTAACACTTTGGTTTAAAGGGCTACGTCGCTACCGTAATTATTAGATCAACGATACGTAATGTTCCATGTCAAAGAGCAGTGAGTGGATTAGGGGTGTTTTGTGCTGCGTTTCTTATAGGTAGGGCATATCACTTACCAACGTGAATGGCTTTGTCAATAATATAAAACTTCTATGTGTTATGAAATAACTATTTGTACATTATAAAAATAAGTTCACCCAGATACATTAGCATTGCGCCGTGTAGTAATAGGCAAAATAATAAAATAATAAACAATTTACACCTAATTATTACAGTACGTAGTAATAACAATTTGCAAATTTATGAAAAAACGGTTGATGAGTCTTTGGTGTTAAGAGTAGTAAAATATTTGAAAAGTAATGCACAAGGTGATGATGGAATTTGTTTAAATATGATTTTGCTTACCTTATCAAGAACTTTGACGGTAATTACAAGAATGATCAACCAATCCATAGTTACAGGAGTGTACCCAGAGCAATGAAGAAAGACAGAGATGGAAGACAGCTGTAGTAAAACCAATTCCGAAGAAAACAAACCCTGATGAATATAAGGATCTACGACCAATAAGCATTCTGCCTTTCTTATCTAAAATCTTAGAACGAATTGTTTGTACTCGGATGACGGAATACCTGGAACAATATCATATTACCTCACTTACCTCGTAAACAATCGGGTTTTAGAAGATCACGAAGTACAACGACTGCTTTAATGGATGTCGTCGATGATATCATTACTGCGCGTGATAGTGGACAAGGTACTTTGTTAGTTTTGCTGGATTTTATTCGCGCTTTTGATACATTGAATACAACCTTACTCCTGTCTAAGCTGGCATTCTACGGTTTTGACAACTCCGCAATCAATTGGTTCGCTAGTTACCTTAACAATAGAATGCAGTATGTTAAAATTCAAAATAGCGTTGGTCGTGACATGGTTTCTTGCGTTAAACCAATCAATCGAGGTGTACCGCAGGGTTCTATTTTGAGGCCAATGCTTTTTGTTTTATATATTGCCGACTTTATCGGTGCCATAAAGCATAGCTATATCTTTTAAACCCAGTGACACCACCGTGGCAATAAACAAAATCAACTCAGATTTGGAAGACATTGGTAAATGGTGCAATTCAAATAGTTTCATAATTAATCCTACTAAATCCAAGTATTTGATTCTTGGAACACGAAAACAAATTGAAAACATACAATTGTTTAATCCAAGAATCTCTATCAGCGGTTGTTCCCTAGATCAGAAATTAGAGGCGCGTAATTTGGGTCTTATCATGGATAGAACTTTGCGTTTCGAAAAACACATACTAGAAACTATTTATACCGTATTCGCGACTATGTAACGATTGATATGTGCGTCAAATTGTGCGACACCCTTATTCTATCTAAATTATCATATGCTGATGCTATTTGGTGCTTGTCTATACGCCAAGATTAAGAAAATTCTGTAAAGAGTACAAAATGCCTGTGCGCGTTACTGCTTCACTGTTCCTCGTCGATCGCATATTGCACCTTTTCTTAACCGACTTAACTATATTTTCCCATTGTATAAGATCAAGGTCTCTATTTTTAATAGTTAACTGTTTGTATCGATGTCCAAAAGTGGCCTATAAACAACAGTTTTCGTAGGTTGCCGTTGGCTTTTAATGTTAATTTCACAAGTTAAAAAAGCATGGTGAGAAAGATCAGGTATATGATTGACTGAAACATTATATCCAACCATATTAGAACAAATTACATCAATTAGGGTCTCGCTATGTTCCAAAAAATGTTGAACGTACTGTGTGAGGTTCATATATGTCAAAAAACTTTGTAATCTTCTTGTATTGGCATCATTTACATGTAAGAGATTTACATTAAAATCACCTAAAAAGAGAATGTTTTCAAACTCACCAAGGAAAGACACAGATTCTGTAATTGCATCAATAAATACATCGACGTTCAGCCAAGGAGGTCGATAAGCTGTACCAATAGCAACCTTAATACCGTTAGCACTAAGACTCAACCATATTTGTTCAATTTCCTTGTTTAAGGAACACGCAATTTTACGATAATTGATTCCTTATCTTATATAAAAACCTAACTCCACCACCGCGCAAACGTATATTAGAAGGACGTGGTATGTGCACTAGCCTATAACCTGGCGGCAAAGGAGCTTGCCCTTCCTCTCCAGTTTTCAGCCATGTTTCGTTAATGGCTACGATGTCTATATTAAACCGCAACATAACCACAATAAATTCATCATGTCGTGTTCCTAAA
This sequence comes from Lamproptera curius, assembly GCA_029286875.1. NCBI lineage: Eukaryota > Metazoa > Arthropoda > Insecta > Lepidoptera > Papilionidae > Lamproptera > Lamproptera curius. Next base: position 15,469 of record JAGSMT010000712.1, read on the forward strand.
GAGCCGGCATTTAAAAGCGCAACAGACATCTTATTATTTTTAATGAAAATCAATATAAATGCATACGTAATTTCACAGTGTTTACAGTGAAAAATAAAACCGCACAATAGAAATACATGTCGTCTGTCGATAGTATAGAATAAGTATTCAATTGAAAATGAATTTATAAAGAGATTTTTAGTTAAGCGCACATAAAGGAATGTTTGCAAAGTGTTGCTCAAAGATGCAACTTTTGAACAGCGTTTGTTCCTACTATAATAACGTGAACAAATCGATGCACAGGATGATAAACATACAGACGAAAGTAGGAAGTTAATATTACAATAAGAATTAAAGTATAAGTAAGCATTATAAAACATATTAAAAGTCCAGTACCAATAGCACCTAATAACATAATAAAAACATGTTTGTGAAGCATTAACTTGATTAAACGCAGTTAGCTCGGTAACAGCATACTCAAACAACGACGAGTAGTGTATTTTTAAATATTTATATGACAATACTAACATCAAACTTTATAAGTCTAAATATTAATAAACTATGAATATAATAATAAAAGCATCGTTTTCGAAAGCAAAAAACAATATTTAAAATAACTTTAACTTTGTAATACTTATAAAATAGTATAAATAAGGCATAATGTAATAAAGTGTAAATTCGGTAGTTACGAACAAACTGGATTAGTCCCCAAAAACTTTCGTTTATGTAAAACGGACAAGTGGAAGAAGCAAGGCCTAAACGGGCAGTTGTGGCACCACGACGAACTCGAGCCGCTGCTAGAATATCATCACGTTGAGCGCGTCGAGCCAGTCGAACCACAATCGGGCGGGGCCATCGTGAAGTTTCGATGTCATCGCGTAGCGCTGGGCCAGCACGCTGTGCACTTACGATATCTCGATCCTCTAAAGTCACGCCCAGTTTAGTAACTACAGCCAACACTACGTGCATTGTGGGCTCTTTGTTTTCCTCTGGTATGCCAGCGATCTCAACATCGTTGCACAAAAGATCTTGGTCACGATCATTGAGCTCCATTTTGAGGTCAGATATTGTAGCCTCCAGCAAAGAGATACTCTCAGACGATTTAGCCTCTTGTTTTGCCTCTATCACTTCTTTACGAGTCTCAAGGCCATCTAGTCTTTGACTACATGCGGCAACCGCAGAAAGTAAATTTGACATGGTGCTTCTGAATTCCAGCATGTCACAGCGCATTTCCTTTATATCTTGACGTAATAACTGCAGTTCACTGGTAAGATCATTGTTCTGCGTATTAGTCAAAGACGATCTTGCTTCCGTAACTTTGCAAATATCACATTTCCAGTTTTTCTTATTCTCAATAGACATTATATTATAAAACCGTTTTTTGGAAATACTTGTACTATTTAGATCATAATGCTTTCGACATGTAAGACATTTCAAAAACTGTCTATCGGCTATTTCGTGTGAACATTTATTGCAAAATACTTTGTTTACACCAGGTGGTGCCATCTCTTATGACTTATGTGCTGTTACGTAATATATGTTAAGTCAAAGATTGACGTAACGTTGAATGAGCGCAAGTAATTTTACCTAGATGGCACTGTAATCGTTAATTTTTAATAGATTTGAACTGTTCTAACGGTCAATAATAATATTTATTTTGGATTATTTAGTGTTTCACACAATTCTTGTAGCAACTTAAGTAAATATTTGCTAATTTGCGCTTACACTACTGTTCACAGTTGTTATTTTTGCAAAATACTTAAAAATTTTATAGTTATTACTGTTTAAACACTTCCACAGTTAAGTTAAAGCATAGGTCACTTCTAATTAGCACTTTTTCATGATATATACTCGAAAAACTATTTTAAAATTAAAATAATTTACGGAGCTAACGTTTACTTGACAGCGAGCGCCATCTCACTCCTTTAGCGATTCAGACATAATTTTTAGATTACTAACTTAGGTTAGGTTAGGGTATAATTAATAATGTAAATCATCAATACCACTACTATAAAATTGTCACGATCTATTTATTGTAATTTAATTTCGTCTCGATGAAGGACGAAGGATTACCAATATTACAATCCACGTTGTAGCGCATGACGTACTCATAACTCATGGGTATGAGACTTTCATATTGTATTCAACCCCCATTTGACGTGTGTACCGCATGATATATAAAAAATATTCAGCAAAAAGCTGTCTATCAGAACGTATATTTCGAGACCAAATTAAACGCTTACTGTCACCAACTAATGTTGCACTAGTAACTATAATTGTGCAGTAAATTTACTAGTCACTTTTTAATGGTGAGTACAATATCGTAGTTCTATTTTAAAATTATAAATCTCGACAGATTGCAAATTATTTCTTGCCCATTGAGACTTATAGAATATTAGAAATGCAACAATCATATTGTAGCTGTTAATGATATTTCAGTAAGTGACTTTTTTAATTATTAACGCTAAGGACGTGTTCATCAAGTAAAATTATCTTTTTTTACTTAATGAACACGGGCTTAGTGTTTTTATGTTTTGTGTTTGTGTGATTTTATGTCCAACCGGATAGGGGTCAAAACAACAGGGACTACTATAAAGGTTTAGCGACTCTTTTAAACGTTACAGACATAAATAAATATTTTAGTTTATAACTTACTGCTAGAATATTATAAACTAAATTCATAAGGTTTATTGTTCTAGTTGTCATACGGTAATTAGATATCCGTTCCGTTACTCGTCCACGTCTCAGTACTTCTCGTGTACTTAACACAATTTTAAAAGAATCTCTACAATAATAAGTACTTAAAACTTCTTTATAAATATTTACACTATAAAACTTTTTAGTTACACAGTTTTATCTACCCTTCCCGTCATTAATTTTATCCGGGACCACTCAAAAATTTCGCTATAAGCGGAAAACGATCAAAAGGTGCCTTTTTAAGAAGGACATTTTGCCAATTAGAAGATTTCTTGAAACTTGTGATCTCTAAGGACTCTCTATCATTCAAATCTGTTCCATTTACTTGAGAGGTAGACTGACATTTTTATGATAAATAAATATTTGATCAAATTAAGGTTTCACTAATTATTTCAGGTTTTAATTTATATTTTGCGTTATATTAAAATAAATAATATATCGATTTTGAATCTAAAAATTTAAGTATTCATAATCATATATCATGAATTTTAATTATTTTTAAACATATTCATTGCATTAATTCCTTTTTTGACCGACTTCCCAAACAACAAAACGCGACGCAAATTCGTACGGAGAGCACGTTGTACGCTACGCTGTACGCCACCTACGTATACGCTGTTAGAACTCTGTCATATTTTTTTGTTAAAATTTTACAAATATATTTTATAGAATACGTTGGTTTAAATCACAACAGTAAAAAGGTCTAGGAAGTGGAAGATTATAAACTTGTAAGAAGTGGCTTATGAATATACTAATTAGGTTACAGCGGTGGATCTATGGATGGTCTTATACTTACGTCCAAAACTTCATGGCTGAATAAAATCCAAGAGTAGACAGGAATGAAGTCTGTGGGAACATTATTCAGAATCGCTTTGGATAGAGGTGACATTTCAGTTTGACTGACTGACATGACAGAGTACTAAAAAAGAAGAGGACTTACATAATAAAAGATAAAAGATTTATTATCAACATTGACTTTTCTTTATTTACTGACAACTGTGCTATTATTGATTTAACGTTACTTAATCGTTATTTACAAAGTGATAAGTATTTTTCAGCAATCCTTATTCATAGATGCAAAATGAGCTTCCACTCCTTTAATTTTCTAAGCTTTAGTTATGAGACTCTCGGTTCTATTACTGAAAGTACTCAATAAACCCAAATTTATTACCACTTTTTAACTCACAGGAGAAACTCTTCTATAAATTTCTTATGAAATATTTATAAGGTAACAAAGTTATTTCGTTTTTATATTTTGTAAAGTATAAACAGTAATCTGGTTTATTCCTAGGAGGGTACTTAAAAATCTTTTGTTAAACGTCCTTTGGTATTAAGAAAATTTTAAGAAACGATATAAAATTTTTCTTAATGTTTTACTGAATAAGATTGATCTTACTCTTTACAACTATCTTATTTTTGGGAGAAGTTTACAAAATGGTAATAACTGAGTCGTTTGTTAGGATATTCAAAATATTAAATTATACTGTATTGTTACAAGCTGTAATAAAAGTTTTTGTTGGTTTGAAAATGAAGCGATATTAATGAAACAGTAAATTTGTGGTATAGTATACACAATATAGCGCCGCCCCGGCTTTGCATGTGTACATTGATGATTTATGTAATGTTTTCTGAAATCAGTCTTTGTCTCTATATCTCATTACACTGTTAGGCGTAGTATCATCATATACCTATTACTGCTGTAAATCAGTTGTGTGAATACTATAATGTATTCCGATTTGAAGGATACTTTAGCCAGCGTAATTACTGAAAAAGAACATGACGTAAACTTCCATGTCTCACTAAAGTGAGTAAAATTGTGCTGAGTTTCTTATGGACAGGTTATCTAACTTACCATCAGGTAAAGGTCTTGCTCTCGTCGCTTTAACTTATAAATAAAATCGGTTTATCACGGTATATATAAATATTTGATAACGTTACGTGAGTTAGTTTAACTTTAATTACAAAAAAAAAATTGTCATTATTTCAGTCTTTAAAATAATATTTACTTTTTACCTATATACTACTTTTAAAATTTTCAGAATCGATAAACATTTTTTAAATTTAAATCAACAAAATGTAACAATCGGATAAACCACCCGTAAATGATTATTTCTTTTATTTACGTGATTATACATATCAAATCCACTTATTTACGGATTTTTCACGTTATTTAAATATATTTATTCCCGACGTTTCGGATTCTTTTCAGCATCCATGATCACGGGCAGACTAAGTTGGTATATATACCCGTAAATGGTTTAAATTTAGACATCGGACGGATTAGTAAGTGAATTCTGCGCAAAAACTTTTTTAAAACGAACCACAGCTAAGGTTTTAATCCTTCCAAAGGTAACCAAAGAGAATTGACGATGGTTTTGTAGACGATAAAGTAGATAATAGCTTAAATTAACGAATAAATAAACTACTACTTATTAACGATCAATCGGCTGTTAAATGTTTAGTCGCCTTACTTCTGGGTAAGATTTTCTGGTCCAATTTCTATAGGGAATGGTTGATGAGATGGTTTGCTAGTGAATTGATATATATATCAGACACGACGATTAAAAGCCGATAGAGGAGACCAGTCCAAAACCGTATGAATAAGACGTAATGTATTTGGCGTAATAATACACATTGAAGTTACCAAATCAACAAATTTTTTGACCACTGAAATATGTAACATATCTATAAAATAAACATATTAAAACAAAAGTACTCGAAAATACGGTTTTACCCCGGGCACCGTCCAAAACCGTACACCATATACGATTTTGCCCCTACCTTCACACCTGACATTGAATGCACAAAAAATTATTGAGATCATCGGAATCAAAGCCTGTACAGCCTTCATTGGCCCAACCCTTGCAGGAAGTACACTACCCAACCCTCATCCATGCGACTTTGACCGTATTCTTCTAGAAAGTACAGGCGAGGATCTCCTGATTTTCTCTCTAACTTATCCTTGTGTTTTTTCTTGATTTCTGATAAATCCAACTTTGGTTTTTTAACTTTCGATTGCAAGTTACGTAGAAGCTCGTCTATGGCGATATAGAGATGATGTAATTATTGATGTTTTACCTCTTCGACCGGCTGTGCTCTTTTCTACTCGAGGCAAAGGCATTATATCCGACTGTGATACAAGATATTGTGAACCGGCTAGTCGACTACTCAGTGTCGTAGGAATAATACACGGCAAATTACTTATTGAATCTGTTTGCAATTCAACCGGTGTGGATGGAGTGCCGGGAGATATATTAAGGGAAAAAGCTGAAATTTTTTCAAGTGATGGTTCTAGTGAAATAGATGACTCCAGAAATTAAGTCGAAGGCAAAGTGTTTGTGACTGAAGATTTAGTGGCATTTTCTTCATGTAAAACCATCTCAGTTGTTCCAGCAGCTGCAAAATCTGCATCACTAAACAAATTTCGATTTGTAGGGTATTTGCTAGTCTTAGAAAAACCGGAGAGGGCATTCTGCATTGAAGCCGCACTGGCGTCAGATGCACCAAAGATTCTAGAGAGTTGGAATTCTGTGACAACTCTGCCAGGATTTTTCGCAAACACGAGTTTACTTCCTGCGTGTAAAAAGTATTCAACGGGCCCATAAAACTGACGTCTAATAGTTGCAGCCAATGGCTGCAGTGTGGGAAAAAAAACTCATCATAATAACTCCATTGTCTCGGCTATCATTGCCAATGGAAGGTTTTTGTGTATGGATGGAATATCCATCCAGCAAGAGCAAGATGGAGTTTTCTTTCGTTGGCTTTGCAGATACGATCAGATGATCTAACTATTGAACAAATATTTTACTTTGTATCCACCCACTTTGATGGCACACTACTACAGTACCCGGTGGAGCGCCATCAAGCAGTTCAGCCTTCATGCGCATTCTTGGAAAAATTAGCAACGGTGGCAGGTAATATCCAGAAGCAGACATGGAAAGTACAGCAGTAGTCAGCTGACTCCTCTTAGCAGAGCTTGCTAAACCAACTTGCTTCTTCCCTTTCAAAGCGATAATTCTGCTCTGTCTTTTAGGCACGGTAGTCAGCCCAGTTTTGTCAACATTGAATAGATGAATACAAATTTCCACCAACTCACATTGAGTTGGTGGTAATTTGTATTCATCTATTAGGCCTTCAAGCAAATGAAAAAACTTACTTACGCTGACCCTATTAAAACCCATCGCTTTTATAGAAGACGGCTCAGCAGCTCGTAGTGCTAGTTCAGAGTGACCCTTCATAAAATCAACCAGATAATCAATCCTTTCCAGCTTCTTTCCAATCTTTATTAATTGTGTGTATTATGTCGGATACCATTGGCGTGAGCGAGTTGGTAAGCTAATTGTCGTAGGTCTTTGTATGTTAACTCAAACAAACTTTACTCCAATAACAGAACGTGCTGAACTAAAATAGCTTCATGATCACTTGGAAAAACTATCTTGAACCGACCCAATCCTTTTTGTGTTGACACTGTTAGGTCATTCTTTTGTTTATATTTAATGACACGACCTTGCAATGTGCTTTCAGGCACACTGCAGACTTGAGATGCTTTGAGGTACCCAAAAGTTCCTTTGGTCACGGCTTTTGCGGCCTTTTTCATTTGTTCGACATCCCAGTCCTGTATAGTTGTTGTTCTTGAATAATTGTGCGGCATTTTTCATCTATAAACAAAAGAAAAAAAATCAGCAAATCGGGATATAACCGTATACTAACCTATTTTACCCCATACGGTTTTGCCCCAAGGTAACCTCAAACGAACATTTACACACCAAAACAAACAAACAGATTTGGTTAAAACAAACACTGATTATACTTAATAGAAGGAACACATACAATGATATCGTAAATTGCGTACTTTCATTAAATTCCATTAACAGTACACACTTGAAGTGGTTATTTTAATGAAATTTAGATCACAGCACCCGAAAAACAATAAAGCTGTTTAACTTTGCAACGAACGTGGCGGCACCAACAATTTTTGTCGACTAATTACTCTCATTGGCAGAAGTTTGAGCGTAAAATTCAAACAACCAGCAGCTATAAGGAGAACCATACGATTTTACCCCGGTATACGATTTTGGACAGGTCTACCCTACAAGTCACATAAAATACTTCACTACAGATTTTAGTATCTTACCAAATAATGATAACATAGTGAACGTGATTTTTTTTAAATATAATAATTTGATCCACTAATTTAATGGAACTGATAATGACAGTAGATCTTATTTTATCGCATGACATCATATTTAAAAAAACGAATATGTTCCTTATTTTATTACCTTTGGTACATATAAAACTCGGTATGATGAATCAATTCAAAACACAGATAAATAAAATTATAGGTTTAATGCTTGAGTGAAAACTTTTCACGGTTATCAGATGCATAAATAATTAAAGGAGTGTTAAATGGACCAAAAATAAGACCTTTGATGACTGATGAAAGAAGAAGCTTGGCTGGCGTTGAAAGATGTTGTCAACAATTTTCTAGGAAATATTGTAATAAATTAATTAAATAAATATCAAAAATAGGGGTGTAATATGAATATAAATGTTTTAAGATTTACATTTGGATTTTTTCACTGATAATCTTGGTAAAAAAAAAGGGGAAAAGGTTTTATCTATTTACATAAGACATAAAAACTATAAACCTCGCTAAAGAACGCCTATTAATTCTTTTTATTATTTTTAATTTTATTATTCCTACCAAGCATGATACGTGAGACTGTTGAAATTAGAAAACATCCAAATTTCAATAGTGAAGATGGTTGGGTTTTACCATCTTATTGGGACCCCATAATTAATAAATTAAAATTAAAACCCAAGCATAATACCACTGCCGGCTGTAATGATTAAATAAGCATAGGTACAATTAAGATCTGGAAACCCCGCTGCATCACTAGCAACAACACGCATGACTCAGTCTACCCCGTGACCACGACCGGAAAGTGTTCGAAACGTCGGGAATTTAAATATGTAAAATAAACACGATTAAATCCGTAAAAAATCCTTTTATTCAATAATTATGTTTTACTTTTAATATAAAACAAGATTTAATCAAAATGAAAAAGTATCGTAATTTATGAAGACGAATAAGAAAAGTAGTTTAATAAATATTTGGCCTTATGGGACGCCGTCGATTGCAAATAATTCCATGTAAGCTCGAAATATTCGGTCGAAAACCAGCCTTAATATAATAACATTAAAAATCTAATTGCTTATAATTTGGGTCCATCGCCATAATTATACTAAACTTCAGACTGTCTTTTGCTAAAATGCCGTTTCACAAACTGGTAATTAAATATATGTAGCTAAATCACATATTGTAAAGTCATATCTCATCTCATTGTTTTAAAAAACTATGTAGACAACAATTCACCTATACTACATTTTGCGTAGATGACATCGTTAAGTTCAATTTGTATTTTACTTCATTATTAATTTTAATGCTACAGTGAAAAGTAGAAGAAAAGAAAAGGCCTGGGAGCCTCTAGAGGCTTAGGCTACTTTCTTAGCGCGTATTTTAATGAGGCCATAACAACATGGTCTTTCGTTAATAATTTATACATTTATTTCGAATAATAAGCCAAATGATTGTCAGTGGTGCATTCAGTAGTTCATTATGAACATCCATAATTAGGCACAATAATAAAATTGAGAAATAAAAAATTGTAAAAATTACTTTGAAATTGTATGCGTTTGTAATAGGGGTTCCTGACAAATACCTTTTGTACTTAATGTACATTTCTTAACTATAACAATCATTAGCGTTAACTTTTTTGATTTTAATCGTATTAGTATATATTTTATGCAGTAATGAAAAGCATCCATGGTGCTACTAATAATTTCAACATTTGAGCGCTTTTATTTTGTAATAAAGGTTTGTATAATTCTTTTTTAAGAGAGATGCTATTTAAAATAAGTGGTTATGTCAAATTGGGCATAAAATACATTTAATAAATTTTGGGAAATTTAAGGAACTAGTGTAATTCAATAATTACGAATGGAAATTATAGAAAACTTTATAAAACATTACAGTTGTTGGCTATCTTCACGAATAATCCATTGAATAATTAAATAAACTGCTATATTAAAAGTAACATTTTCGATTCGCCGCCGCGGAGTGACAAATGTTTCTCTTCGTAGCGTAACTTCGTAACAATGAGGCCAATTTCGGTTTTGAACAGGAATGATAAATTTAATACAGCACAAAAGAAAGCAAATTGAATACACTGTAATAAGACGTTTAAATCTAAAGGCATCGTTTATTACAAATCGTAAAGAAAAAAGCAAATCATAACACGAGTAATGTTATGTTGTACTTGTTATTTCACACTAAGTGCGATCACTTCATGTATCTGTAACTTTTCGCTATTACTCCTGTATGTGACTGTTGCCTTCTATGTCCTGTAATGGTAAGAATCTAATGCCAATAATTATTTAGATTAATAAACATAAGTTTCTAAAATATAATAATAATGTTCTCCAGTCGATTACGGCTACGGGCAAATATAACAGAGATCAACCAAATACGCCCCGTTCCGAGCTTCCGCGCGGTACGGACCTCTCTCGTGTGCATGACTCCGACAATATCGCATACGCGCTTCATAGTTAGTTGGCGTGAGTTGAAATAAAATCGCATTTCTTACTATCGCGTTGTCGGAGGACCGTCTCGTTAGAGTAGTTGTCGATTTAAAGGAGGTCAACACAGACCTCAAAAAACAGGGTTACCCCGTCCATAGGGTGCGCCGTATGCACCATCCTAGGCTCAAATTTGAAATGGACTTTCACTGAATTCAATTCGTAAATTGACCGGCCTGCGAGTCGAAACTCCCCGCAAGACAGGACTAGTTGCGCAGTGTCATAACAGCCAACATTTCGGCACACTTAACACTACACTGCACGCGTTGTGTTAAGTGCACCGGTCAGTACAGCACTCCGGAGTGCCCACGACCAAAGGACTCTATCGACCCGCGTGCGCAAATTGCAAAGAGGTAGGTCATCCGGCTAGTTATAGGGGTTGCGCTAGAGCACTAAAGACAAACGCGGCCATCTGCCGCGCGTTCCGTGAATTCCAAGCACAAAGCCAAACTTTATTCCTGTTATGCTTGGACAAAGCCGTTTTAATTAAGAAAGCAGCGCTATCCCTCAGATCGCCGGGGCAATAATAGCAAGGGAACCGACCAGGTGGGCCCACAATTACGTGCAATAAATCCGCACCTGCGCCGCGCCTACCGTACCCAGCGTCTCCTGAGCCGTATCACTAAACGCATTACACAAAGGTAATTAAGTTGGACGCCGCCGACGAAGTATTCTACAAAATACTTTGAATTCGCTCAAGCAGTTAGTATGTCCAAATTGTACGATTTGGACTATAAAATGCACCTAGCAACCCGCACCATGGAGAAACTCAAAGTCTTGTTCGTCACGGCCAAATCTTAGACGCGCTCAGTAAATTCAAAAACCCATAAACTGAAACAGACACAAGTAAGTAGGTAGGTCATATCGTACTTTATCGCGAACGCTTAAGAAGCAGCGATCCTAAATCGCAATACTTTGCGAGGATTATGTATAGACATATTTCTAGTACAAGAGACCTTTTAAAACCATAAATAGCTAATCCTAGAATCAGTGGCTAAACATTGATTAGAAACGATAGGTTGTCAGGACGCTGGGTGGAACATTTATATACAAAGGTCACCATATCGCACCATTAGAAACATCAACATTGACTAACTTAGAGGGGATGGCATGTCAGATCGCACCCTACCGGCCATAGACCGCTTTAATTGTTTCGGTACCGTCCCCATCTAAGAAGTTACTTAGATCCGACCCAGAGTTGCTTCTCAGCCCAGGTCCATCCACCATTATCGCAGCGGACTTAAATAGCAAACATCCCGACTGGAATTGCATACGCAAACATAAATGGCAATAAATTGCTGGAACTCGAGAAAGCCACTCAACATAAATATATAGCTCCTGGGACCCTAACTAGATACTCAGACCTGTGCAAAAGGCGCTCCTAGCACTATAGGCCTGCTATTAGTTAGAACGTCTCGCTCGATGTCGTATCAATAGAGGCACTCTGTGAGTTAGACTCTGACCACTTGCCGGTCTTATTAAAATTGGGCCAAGGCGCCGGTGCGGTCCCTACGACCAAAACCGTAACAAAATGGCATTGTCTTGAACGCGAACTCAAGGCTATGGACCCCACAGTAGCTCTAACTCTGGAGGTTATTGATAGTGCAAACATAGCGTATGAAAACATAGCATCGACGACTCCGAAAGGACAGTCAAGTTTCGGAGACCGCAACTCTGGCTTGCCGTTCAGTATTCGATGCCGATAAGAAAGAAAAATACACTCAAGCGGGCGTTTTATAGCTATCAGTCCAAGTCAAACCGATTTCGCTTTAGGCAACTCAGCTAGAGGTCACAGATAGGATTGAGTTACATCGCAAAGGCTCATGGTTAGGTCTGACGGAAGACTAAGTGCCATCGCATGTTGCCTATGCTGTTGGCTCGAGGTGAAGTCAGAACCCGTGACGCCAGCCACCATTATCAAAGCCAACGGGAGGCTTATTAGCTTCGATGACTTCGATGAGTTCGAAAGGCCGAATGCTTAGCCGATGCCTAGAAGATCATATTCGCCATCTCGCTGCGGCGTCGACGCGGACCACCTATCCCCACTTATTCACGCTCTACACGAGTGACATCCAAAGCCCGACGATGTGAATCTAGCACTATTTGCGCACGACAATGCCCTCTATTGTTCGTCGTTAAGACCAAATTATATCTTTAAAAAGCTCCAGAACGCGATCAATCGTTTAGGCGATTGGTTTCGTAAATGGAGAATCGACGTAAACTCCGATAAAAGTGTAGCAATACACTTTCATCGGTCTAGATTACGTCGTGATTACACAATATCCCCGGTCATCAACCCAGGCATCAGGATAAGGCCACGCGCAGGCCGACACAGACACTAGGGCTGCTAAAACTCTACGGTCAACCGATCCCGTGAGAAAGGAAGGCCAAATACCTAGACGTGACCAGGACGTTAGGAGAAAGGCTATGTTCGTTTCGACCAGTCTCTATCACCTAACGAAATCTCACAGTAAAATGTCACTTAAACATAAACTTTTATTATATAAGGTATGCATACGACCAATCATGGCTTATGCATGTCAAGCTTTCACGCACGCATCCCCACACTCCTAAACCAACTACAGGTAGTGCAAAACAAATGCATCCGCCGCGCCACCAGGACGCAGTGGTACCAGCGTAACGTAGACCTAAACAGCGGCTATAAATTGCCAACACTCCGCGAACACTTTCAAAAGTTAACGCGCGAACACATCGATACAGTTATTAATCATAATAACCCTCTGCTGGTAAAAGCAGCATCGTACACGGCCGATCCAAAAGCGTCCAGTCAAAAGCGTAGACCGCGAAACGTTCTCCTCGACCCGGGCGAGGAAGGGGTCGCCGAGACTCCAGACACACACCGCGTATACTAGATACTCCCGCGTTCCAGAGTGGTTCTCACCGCCCCCAGCAAACGATTAATACAGTCGCCAGACCATCGGCATCCCGGTCCGTAAACCGATGGTCGACGATCCTAAGGAGTTTGATTGGAATAACAATAGATACCAGATTGCAGTGGGGCCCTCATATTAATAGACTGTCGAATAAACTCAGCTCTGCAGTATATGCTGTTAAGAAAATCAGACAATTAACGGACGTGGAGACAGCCCGGTTAGTATACTTTAGCTATTTCCACAGTGTAATGTCTTATGGCCTTCTACTTTGGGGAAGTGAAACGGATACTTATAAGATTTTTGTCCTCCTTAAACGAGCTATTCGAGCGGTCTCCAAAGAATCCCTGAGAAAATTGTTTACAGAGATTAAAATACTATCCGTTACTTCTCAATATATATTCGAAAACCTAATGTATGTGCAGAAAAATAGAAACGATTTTCTCAGGCATTGTGATGCACATAACATAAATACTAGAAACTAACATAATTTAAATCTTCCAGCAACTAGACTGCGAAGAATAAGTAAATCTTTTATGGGACAATGTATACGCTTTTACAACAAAATCCCAGTCAACGTTCAGAATTTAACTATTAATAAAAAGTAGTAAAGGAAAGTTTATGTGTTAAAGGTTATTATAACATAAATGAATTCATAAATGATAAAACACCTGATAATAAAATGCTCGCTCCCGGCTTTTTCAAAGTTAATATTTGTATGATAGAACTATATGTAGCTCATATGAAATTTAAATGTATATTTGATTATCTTAAAAGATGACAAAATAGGCCCGTTGAATTTTTTTTGCCGGTTCTTCTCAGGTCGGAGGCGTCGTATTCTGAACCGGTAGTGACGTCCTTGACAATCAATAAGCAAGTTTTATACCTCTATTTTGAATAAAGATATTTGAATTTGTACAAAACGTGTCATCTTGACGTCATTTTGATGAAATGAATAACTTAAAAGATATTAAAGATTTAAAATGCAGTGGTGGAGATATCAGGGTGGTTCTTGCACATTTTCACCGCCTTATATTGCGCAAAATGATTATATTATTGTCTGAAGTCGGTCATATGCTTTGTTAAAATTTTACTTGTATATAAAGGCAATCCAACTTTATATACTATTAAGTGATGATGTGAAACATAAATTATGAGTCACTTCCGAAATAATCAAAGTGGAAGAGTATTAATCAAAGCTGACTTGCCAGCCTGGAATAGGCAGGCCTTTCCGGCCAGGATCCTCTTAACTTCCCCGTGGCTAGACCAAACCCCAGGTACTGAGTCCCATCACTACAACGACTATTATTTCATCCCTTTTAACCACTTTTCACAATAATTAATAGCCCTTTTCGTTCCTTGGAATCTATTCTAAATATGTACCTAACTTCATTAAAATCGGATAGACAAACAGACAGACTGAGTTACTTCCGCATTTATAATATTAATAAGAAACTATCAAAATGTGTGACATTTATATCTAAAGGTGTATTATACAGGATGGCTCATAAGTGAGATATGAAAAAAAATTAAATAAAACTAATTACATTATGAATTAAATTTTTATTCACAAAAAGCTTAAAACGGAATTATTTTTGAAAATAACACCTTCTAAATGTACCGATGCGATCACGGCACTCTTGCAAACGACGTCTAAAATTGTCGATGACTGCGCGGCACGTCACTGCTGAAATGCTTGTCATTTCTCTGCGGATGTTTTCTTTTAGGGCTCTCAATTGACCGCGGGTTTGTGTCGTATACTTTAACCTTAAGGTAGCCCCACAAAAATCCATCGGGTCACATCTGAACTACGTGGAGGCCAGGAAATGTCCCTCTCTTAGAGATCACTTTTCCAGGAAAAGTTGACGGATAACAGCACAGCAGTGTTAGAGGTGTGAGAGGCCCCATCCTGTTGAAACTACGTCCTGGCATTAAAACCTGAAAAGTTTTGAACTGGTATGAAAACTCTTCGATCATAGCCACATATCGCTCCGTCGAAACAGTAACTGCGCGCCCTCTGCCATCCTCAGAAGTAAGGCCCAGGATACCATGGCTGACATAGCAGCCCAAACGGTCACTTCGGACTGACGTAAGGGCTTCGATGCTTAAATTTTGGATTAATGGGCTCCAATAGCGGCAATTTTGTTTACTAACATGCCCGTTAAGATGAAAATGAGCCTCGTCTGAGAACATTATGTTATTGAAGGAAGTAAACCGATTCAACATTTCATTCCATAATTTGTCTTGAATACCGCCGCTTTTTAACTCTTGAACCAACTGAATATTAAATCTTTCTTCAAAATCCGTCGTAGCGATGTCCTGGATACGTTTAATGCTCTAGCGCGCTTACGAGTTGACTGTGTCGGATTTTCGCGATTAGACTGTGTCACGTGTCATGATTTGTTCGGCACGTGACGTCCTTGGCGACCCAACCGGTTTTATCTAACGTCGAACCGGTCTCCTCGAACTTAGAACCCAGTTCTTAATCGTTTGAAGAGTTAGAGTGTCGTCAAAGTTGTGTAAACATTTGTGTTCTCGAAATTTACGCCGCGCAATGGTTGCCGAATTGTCGTTTTATAAACTCGCGCACACAAAACGCACGGTCAGCTCCGGTAAAACTCCATCGCGACAAAATTCCAGAAACCGAAGTGACTCGCCTGCTTCCCTGCACCGCTCACCGCGCCCCTGTTCGTTTTATTCAAATTTTACTTTTCAAAGGACTTATGGGCCATCCTGTATAATAAAATACCAGCGATAAGGTTACAATCCTTTTGGTTTATAGAGGACCTTAGAAAGTATCTTGCGTTTATATAAGATAGATAACTTTTCACCCAGTTAACTAGGTCTTTTTGTATTTTGATTAAGTCAGCTTTATGATAAACCGATAATCAAAGTGGTCATCATTCTTACACCATCGTTTGTCTAATGTAAGGAGAACGGAAAAAAGGTATGCTCTAATTGTTCAAACATAGTTTAGAACATTTATATCATATTTTCTAAAAATACCTAACTATTGTTATATTAGTTGTATGTCTTAGGGATTTGACTGGCTTGTAAATAAATAAAAATATAATAGTTAACTAGTAACGATTGCAAAATATAATGCTGATATGCTAATATAAATTTAAAAAGGCTATTCTCGTAAAATAAATACTATGCTTCATAATAAAAGATACCAAGGATTTAAAATGTGGCAGAAAAAATTGCATCGCAATTGTTTAGTACTATTTTTTACTAATCCTCCAGATTTACCTAACTAAAGAGGTCCATCATACTTTTTTGTGACAATTTCACCTTGTTAATAATCTGAATAAATTGTTAAGGTTCTTTGGTGACGGATTCACACGTACCGGTGGTAGGTCCCCTTTTACAGGAGCCGTCTGGGTGGGTACCACCGCGGTGCCTATTTCTGCCGAAGCAGTAGTGTGAAACACTGATGTGTTCCGGTTTTGATGGGCACCGTAGCCAGCGTATTTACTGGGTAAACGAGACTTAACACCCTATGCCTCACGGTAGGAAGTGTGTTGACATACCACTGGCATTGCCAGTCATGGGCGTCGATGACCACTTCACATCAGGTGGCCGACTGCTCATCTGCTTAACGCCATAAAAATACTGCAGACATTGATTATATTAAATAATTTTTGAAGTAATTTATTTTTAACCCATTATAATATATAACTCGTAACTGTCTGCCCATCTTTAACATCTAAACCTTTGAACCGATTTTGATGAAATTTTGCACATACATAGAGTACTTTCCAAGATAGGACGAAAAATATTCAATATTTGGATGATCATGGTTAAAAGGGTTTATAGAGATGAAAATTTCTCCGAACAAGTTCTAGCTTTGTCGAGCGGTGGGGCTCCCTCGCCCAAGGTTGAGTCGTGGGGAAGAGGAGGTCATGTTCCTGCAGGCGCCTTCCCTACCCTCCGCGACTCGGCGGGCCCACCGCTGATGTGGTATAGAGGGGCCGTGGTAGGAGAGGACATTCGGCATGGTGTCGTCGATCATCCTCCTTCTGCGGCTGAAATGGAGCTAGGCGGCGGAGCTTAACATCGGGCCGCCGCTGGGGGCTGGGAGTCTGGTCCTTGCGTGGTCTGGGAACCCGGGAGTCTGTCACCCAACAGGGGCCGAGACGTAGGGCGCGTTAGTTCTGACGCTCCCAGAGGGAGACAGATGGCCGTAGGCCGACATGGGGCTGCTTCGGCCAGCGCTGGTGGGGTTGCAGATGAGTGTAGCTTCCTGGCCCACCCTGCAAGCATAAGAGAAAAACGTGGTGGTTTTAGTCGGTGCGATGCTGTAGGTATTAAACCCACGGTAAAAGGGTGAAAATATATATGAAAATCGTTTCTGTTGAACATTAAACTGTAGAATTTTGTGGAAGTAGGAGTTGAAGTGGGAATTAAAGTAAATATGAGAATTCGTTATCGTCGAACAAAAGCCACAAAACTTTGTGTGTAATGCCAGACACATGGAAAAGAAACACCTCAATTATATACATATAGTATTTCAATACGCAAGTCAAATCGAAGTTTACAAAATAAATATTTATAAATTCGGGACCTGATGTAAAAGTCAGGCCGGCTTTAAAACCATATTTGGCAGTCAGGTATAGGACGTCAGCAGATAACAGTGTCGACTACTAATCAATCCATCGTAGCAACGAAACAGTTCATTTGTGATTTTAATCCCGTATCTACGTTTATAGAATGCGATATAAATTATTCTTTGCTAACATTAGCCTGCATGGAAAATTACTGTGCTATAATTTTTGCTCAAAATGGCAAACGTGTAGAGTGACGCCTAAAGTCTTAATACGTGCTGTATTAAGACTTTAAGCGTCACGCCGCTTCCGTAATTACGCAAATGTTCCATTTTCATCGCAGTTAACACGGCATAATGCGTTCTGTTTTGTATTGACGAGGTGTTACACTTTGGTATTCATTTTCATTCTTACTTTAGGTTGCGCACTAATAGGGATGTGAAGGTTTTTTTTAAGTGTTGTATAAGTTATCTATTTAATCGTGTTTATGATAAATTTCTTTAATTATTGAAATGGTAGAGTAGGCTTAAATTTTACTTGGAAGTAATGTAAACATAGATTAATATTAAACTCTAAGTAAAGCTGTTGTTTAAAAATCTATCAGTCTTATTTTCACCAAAAAAGATTTAGTTTTGCTAACAGTTCATCATCATTATCGTCATTAGCCTGTGTAAGTCCACTGCTGGATACGGTCTCCCTTATGTGCGCCTTCGCCATTAGATGGTTTTTGGACCGTATCCTACCACACGGGTTGGTGGTGGACCCACTTTTTACATGCTCATCCGACACATGGATCAACTTACTTTTCAGACCATTGGGTGATCGGCAAAATTGCGCTAACCAATAGGAAACAACAATGAAAAATTTGATGCGTCCCGCAGGATTCAAACCCATGACCTCCGGTTTCTAAAGCACATGCCCTTACCACTAGGCTACGGAGGCAGTTAGCCAAAACTAAATACATTTTCTTTCCGTATATTCCGTCAGAAAACCTTATCTAAAGATAGGGATAAAGTATATACTCACCTTACGAGGTCAATGAAGCGTAAATAAAATGAAGTTTGTTCATTTGTTAAAGCTGAGGATAACAGGACGTACAAACATGTTCTTGGTTTATGAGGTAAAAAAACGCTCAATTTCCTTTGTCCATTAAAGGGCTTAATCTGAAGCAGTGGTTTGAGCAAAACGAATTACAAAACCCTTTCACTAGGTGCTTATCTGTCTATTCCTTTCTATAGACTTTAATTTCATGCTGTTCTTCATGTCAAAAAATTCACAAACACATGATAATATCAACAAATAAAAAACATGCAGTGCTTCATTTGCAATGAGTCGCTTGAATTGGTTGGATTCAAATTTACCTCCGGTTTATTAAGCAAAGTCAATACCGCTAGACCACGGAGGCAGTCTTATTTAGTTACAACTCTGAATCGATTACGAGGTTTCATTTAATTGAATGTTACATCAACCCAATATAGATAAATGCACACACATACAACATTCGCATTTCAATTAGTGTCAGCTTTGCAGCCAAAACTAGGCCGTATGACAAAGCGAACATCAGTAACTTTCATAGTGGTATTTGGTGATAAACGCTCTAGGAATAGCTTTGAATACACAATCATAAAATACGTTATTTGTCAAATGACACTCTAAGAGAGGGAAGAAATTAGGACAGTATAAAGCAAGTAGTAATAGATTTTAACAAGTATTTAAGTAATATTACCATGTGAAAAAATGTAAATAAATGCTATAATAATTTATGTATTGTACATAAGTTATATGCAAATAAAAGGTTGGCTTTTTCTATATTTAAATATTTTAATCTTAAGATACCTATTGTATGTTTAAACTAACTTACCCCATTTCTATTAGAAGAATAAAGCTTTATAAAATTACAACAAACACAAACATATCGAAGCAGCGACAAATATTTTAAAATGTTTTTATTTTATAGTCACTTAATAAAGGTATTTTGGCCAATGCGCCAAAACTCTGATATAATTAACATATGTTAAATATAATTAAACGTTTAGTTCCTAGCCTACAAAAATGCAGCAATTTAAATCACTAAAAAGTACGAAAACCGAACTACTCATGTATAGTCACAAATAGTTAAAAATAAACTTAACACTTTATCAATAAAAAATAATGTGTGGACAGTATGTTAAATGGTATATTAGAACCTTTTTCCAAACAATTACTGATAGTTACTAAGTTAATAAAATGTATATATGTACATAACAATAAATTATAGACTTTTATTTATCAAGGTATTGTGTAAACTGTTTAAAACATAGATGATTAAAAGTACCAATTATATAATATAATGTTCATGTTCTGGCGTGCATTGCAATAACAATTGAGCTTGACAAGCTTATAATGCATATTCACCATTGCAATAATAATGATTATATCATATAACTATTACAACGCAAGAAAAAACGCAGGATGAATTGAGCATTCTATCAAATACTCTTTTCATAAAATAAACCATGACAAGCTAGAGCTCATTATAACGTACGTACATAACATATTGTTTGTCATCTATTCGGAGCATAAATTTTGTATGAAATGCATTTCATATAGTTTTACAGAAGTTATAATTTACTGTGACAGCGTTGTTGGGTCGCTAGTAATACGTTTTAATTTAAAATAGAATTCTTAATTTTGATTAACCAACTCTTATGTGATTTACATTTTATTGTTTCTTCTAATAACTATTATGTAATATGGGTTTTGTTTTAAGAAGTAGATTATATGGTAATAGAGATTACACGGTCAAAAATACAATTTATGATTGAAATATCTAAATCTACTTATCCATACTTCCATACTAATATTATAGTATGGAAGTATAGATAACTTGATTTAGATACTGTCTGTCTGACTGTCTGTCTGCCCATTTTAACCGTCTAAACCATTGAACTTTTTTCGAAAAAAATTACAACATACTTAGAATAGATTATAAATAAAGGTCTATTTACTCATAAAAATGATTGTAAGAGTTGAAATATGGGATAAAAGTGTAAGTCACTCCAGGAAAGTTCGATGCAGTCCTTCTCATAATGAGGGAAAAAAGCACCGCACTGGGTCCCGATGGCATTACAGGTGCGCTGGCGAAGGCCCTGGAGCTCACCAACTCAGTGAGGGTGCATTTTCTCCCTGTGTGGCTCAAGCTATAATCCCACAGAGGTGAAAGACACGCAGTCATCCTCATTCAAAAGGAGGGGCATTCTGCAGACTCACCCTCCGCCTAAATGCCGATCGTGCTGCTGGACGATGTGAGAAAACTCTTTGAGATTATCGTAGCAGCCCGCATCGTCAAGTACTTGGAGCACGTCAGCCAAAATCTTGCGGAGTGGCAGTATGGCTTTGCAAGGGCCGGAAGTGACATGGTGCATCTGGCAGCTAGGACATGACATGGCGCTTGAAAAATCCGAGGCCCTGCACTTTTACGGTCCTTGGAACGCGCCATCAGCGGACGTCTACATCATCGTTTACGGCATCTGCGTCGATGTCAAACTGATGATGGAGGTTTTGCGCCCATTTTGAGCGCCCGCACCTAGAGTGGCGAGACCAGCGGCAGCTTTCGGCAGATTACTCCCCAACATTGGAGGACCCAGCAGCTCCTGTCACTCCCTGTACGCCATGTCCATGGTTCTGTACGGAGCACCCGTGTGGGCCCGTGTAAACTTTCCAAAAAGAGAGTACTGCGGTACTGAGAAGAACCCAGAGGGTGTTTGCGATCCAGGCCGTACGAGGCTACTGGACCATGTCCTTTCTTTGTGACCTGGAGGCAGAAATCCTCGCATCGCTTTACTTCTGGCACGAGGAAGTGTGGTCTCGGGGCTGCAGGTCAGCCTCAGAAGAAATACGAGGTTGCACAGATAAATTGCGCTCCCTTGCAATACAGGATTGTAAGCTGCGAGTGGAGTACCTCAGGGTCGAACGGTGGAGGCCATACGCCGCGTTTTAAAGCAGTGGCTTGAAAAGAGACAATCAAATTTCGCGTGAGGCAGGTTCTCTCGGGACATGTCAGTTTTGGGGAGATTCCTGTGCCACGCGGCAGGTACGCACCACGCAGTGGAGTGGAGTATTACTATTTTTCCAAAGGTAAAATAAAAAAAAATCGGTTAAAACTTAGTTAAAATATAATATTAATATTAAATCAAAATCAAACGTGTAAGTTACAATATTAATCACAATAAAGACTTATAAGGTACGCATTTAAACGTTTCAATATTTCCTATTATTAAATGTGTTTACTACTACGATGCACTACTAAATTTCGTTTTCAACGTCAAAGGAACAGCTCTTGACTAACGAGGTAACATCTGATGTTTTGTTAAAATTACATCAATAAATGTACTTGTGGAGCAGAACTTAAACTATTCATATATAAAAATAGTTTCAAGACAGTTTCAGTTCATTCCGCGGAATTGAATGAATTTTAAGTTTCAACTATTATTCTGAGGAAATGCTGTAATTATTTGCGTCTAAAAATTGATAGTACATTTATTTAAAACAATAATTGTTGCTGTTTCCTATTACTGTTCCAAAGTGAAATGTTTCTGAGATTTTTTTTGAGTTTTTTAAATCTACTCCTAGATCATTTGTCATATTAAAATTTAACCCATCGTCGCTTGATGGAAGGAGAGGGTTCTCAGAACTGCTTTCATCTTGTAGTCTTGTATACCTTAGAGATAGGCTCGTTTCGGTCGCGAAACATGCGATGAAAACTTGTTGAATGTCTCTCAATTACACAACTCCTCAAAATACAGGGCAGGTAACAAACCCACCCAGATGACAAAGAGGAAATCGGGGTACATCTAATGTAATAACACATTCAATAACAAAATAAAATAAATAAAAGACATAATTAAGTAATAACGACCTACTTTTAAACAGGTCTTATTGTTTCTACAACAGTACAAAGAAGTATATTGTTCTTTTTTTTTTTATGGCATACGCAGGCAGACGAGCAGTCGGGCCACCTGATGGAAAGTGGTCACCGACGCCCATAGACATTGGCAATACCAGTAGTATCGCCAACGCGCTGCCTACCGTGAGACATAGGGTGTTAAGTCTCGTTTACCCAGTAAATACGCTGGCTACGGTGCCCTTCAAACCGGAACACAGCAGTGTTTTCACACTACTGCTTCGCGGCAGAAATAGGCACCGCGGTGGTACCCACCCAGACGGTCTCCTGTAAAAAGGGGACCTACCACCGGTAAACAGGGGACCTACCACCGGTAAACAGGGGCCCTACCACCGGTTCAATAATGTACCTGTTCAATAATTTGATTCATCTCTGAGGAACTATCTCAAATATAAAAGGCTTCACATTCTCTGTCTTTTTACAAAAAAAAGTGATAGTCCTGTTAGTTTGTTTTTCATTGTACGCCTGATATATGTGGGTCAGGGACCTTTGCTGCTCTTTTTATTTCGTTTTTTTTGGATTTAAAAATTCGTTCAATGGATGCGTGTACAATAGATGTCTAACAAATTTACATGATTTTATTTAATAATTTCTTTAATTTACGCGATTATTATACATATCTAATTCTCTAATTTACGGATTTTTCGCGTTACTTATATATATTTATTCCCGACGTTTCAGATTCTTTACAGCATCCATGATCACGGGCAGACTAAGTTGGTATATGCCATTTACGGGCTAACGCAAAAATCTGTAAATTAGAGGATTTGATATGATTCTATTTATTGTTACTTTTGCTTTTCTTGTCCTACATCTTGTTCCGTATTATTAATACATGTACCATTTAATTCCTTTTTGTACTATTCGGCTATTCTCATCTAGCCCACATCGGCCACTTTGCAAATGTCTTCACTCCATCTTGCCACAGGGCATCCTACACTACGTTTGCCGAGCCTCGATCTCCACTCCAGAACTTTCCGACTCCGGCGGTCGTCATTTCTGCGACTAATATGATCCACACACCCACAGCCACTTCAGCTTACTAATCCGGTCGGCGATATCGGTGACTCTGGTTCTCTGACGGATCACATTTTTATTGCACCGATATTAATATATTTTTTTTAAATATTGCTTGATCAATTGTGTTGAATGATTAATGATTATCACAAAATATGTAGACTTGAAAACAAGATTATAGTTTACCCATTTTAGACTTCAATTGCCTTAACATAATTCATAACATCCAGACTCCTAAAAGAACTGTCATGGAGATTATGCCATTTAGCAATTGATCTGGGTATAGTTGTATCTTTTTTTAATAAAGCCTACACCATCACAAAACGGCAATTAGATTAGTTAACTTAAACTAAAAACCTTAATATAATTTATTCGGACTTGATGAATAAAACATTAATACTTATCAAAGACACCGCCTTTTACACACCCAGTAACCCTATTTTTGTGTTTATATCCTTTGATATAAAATATTGTATTACATTTCAGAAACTGGAGTAAAACATTATTCCTGCTACAGAAAATGTAGCAGGTGCTCGGTTCCCGCATGTATATCAAATTGGTGTTTCATTGCTAATTAGGTTCAGTTCACAAGCGGTTTAGAGATATTTGTACTTGCACGCAGTAGCATTGGAATCTAAGCTTGGAGAAGTATTTAACTTGTATAATCTGTCTAACCGTTTATGAATCAATGATAGCGGCAGGTTTAGAAATAACAGTGTTTTGTCCTGTATTTTAACAATATTACAAAGTATTATAAAAATTTTTGAGGGTTATGAAAAGATTAAAGAGTAAGATTTTGCAGTTTTAGTAGTATTTAAAGATCGGTATGCAATAACACTTTTCTGTACTGCAATTAATCACCTGACATCCGCCCGGTCTAGCGGTATTGGACCACGCTTTATAAACCGGATGTCAAGAGTTCGAATCCCGCCAGGAAATAACTTTGTGTTATCATGTTTCTGGTTGGTTAGACCGATCACCCAATTGTCTGAAAATTACATGATCCATGCGTCGGGTGGGCAGGTAAAAAGTCGATGCGGGATGCAGCTGCATTGAACCAGCGTGGCGGGATATGGTTCAGAAACTCTAATATTTCCAGCAGTGGACTAACGCAGATGATGATGAATATAGCGTTACTGTTGAAAAACACTATCTGTTGTATTTTAGGCTCATATTATTCATAACAAATAATAAAGTTTTACGTATTTGATCGCGTTGAACTATGAAAAAATTGTCTGTCACCATGGACCCTGAGAAGGGTTTGAAACGTCAAAATTTTCAGTCATTAAATGCGCTAAAATCCGCAAAATTGTATTATTTATCGTGACTGTTACCATTTTGATACATCTGTTATTACAGTCATAAACAACCTAATAACAAGAATGTATTCAACAACCTGAAGCACATCAAGGAAAATTTGTTAACCATTTCCTCAGCCTAAAATTCCTCTGCTGACGTTTGAAGGACATCATTTGCTGTAAAAGTGCATCTTTTAGAGTGTCGCCGTGCGTCGTCAAGGCATTTCAGACACGTTTTTCATGCATGTTTGGCAGCAAGTATAAGTTTGAGGTCACACTGCAAATATTCGTCTAATAAATATACAATCTATTTGTTATTAATACATGTTCAAAATAGTTAAGAAACAAAAAAAGAAGAGGGTTTGCGTTGAAAATTAAATCGTTTACGAATGCTTAATTTACTTAAAAAATCCAAATAAAAATTCTACAAAACTGTTCATATTAACATTTGCCAATAGCCTCACAAAGGTCAAACTTTATGATTACGCATTAATGTAAAGTAATGACACAATAAATTTAAAACGACCCTTATGTAATGGAACTAGTTTTTGATAAACAGTAGATGAGATAAAATTGTAAAGTTTATATGTAATTGAATGAGTTGACGTAAAATTATTTTAATATAACTTATGTATTTAAATAATAAAAATAACTTAAATTAAAATAGACGCGAAATTTTAAAACTATGTATGGATGTTAATTTGTTCCTCTTTCACCCAACACTACTTAATCTATTGTAAATAAACTTCACAATGCAGTACCCTACATACACTTTAAGGGTAAAATTTATTAATAAATAGCGTATTTTATCCAAATAAAACAATAAGTATAATCGATGTTTTATAACGCGAACTTATAAAATTTAACGCGATAAATTCTGTAAAGTTAAGCATTTACTTGGCCAGAAGAGTTACTACGTTTAAAACAGAATTTTTCCAATTATTTCCATTTTGTTTTTTGATAAGCGATGTAATGAGCAGAACTTTACCTGATGGTAAGTAATACCTTCCCTGTCCATAAGAAAAACAGCGTAAGACGCCAGAAATCCGCTCACCACCCTGAGATATGAGATATAACATGACTGGTTTACACAGTAGTTATTACAGCCAGCGGTGTCATTCAAACCTGAAGGCAGTATTGTTAACACACTACTTATTTGCGCAGAAATAGGGCTGCCACGAGTACCTACCCAGGTGGCAAATTGTAAA
>JAGSMT010000713.1:0-44994 GCA_029286875.1 Lamproptera curius
AACTTCCAGGTCTGCCGGGAGTACCCCAGCCAACCCTGGCAACGCAGGGTCTAGTGGACCTGTACGCCTTGGTAAGAAGTATCAGCGGACCCCGTTGTCCCTAAGCAAGGCACTACGAGTTCTTACCGAGTATGGTTTGGCCGCCCCACCAGCATGGGGAGGCGTCGTTAGTGTCGAAATAAAGGTCCCTACATACAAAATACGTAAGGCTTTAAATCGTACCCCCCAAGTCGAGACCGAGATACGCGACATTTTGCCGAAGCAGTTTGCTGCCCTGAGCACAATTGACCTCGCATGTTCGCCGAACGACAGGGTGCTATCAATCCTCACGCCAAGGATCGTTGCTGATGAGACTGACCTGATCGATGTCTCTGCTAGTTTCAACACCGGCGGTCTCTGAAATCGGCCCTTCAAGGTCATGGTAAACGGGAGTACATCTCACATCTGCGATTTGCGGATGATATCGTCATCATGACTGAGACCGCAAAGAACCTGCAGAAAATAGCGCAAAGCCTGGCTGAGTCTTCTGCACACGTCGGGCTCCGGATGAACTTGGGTAAAATCAAGGTCATGATCCGGGACCGTTCACAATTGATGGCACCTCCCTCGAAGTAGTTTTGGAGTACATTTACCTAGGGCAAACGCTCGAACTAGGTAGAAACAACTTTGAGGGAGGCCAATAGAAGGATTTGGCTGGGCGGGCAGCTTTTCACAAGCTTCGTCTCGTTTTCTCATCACCTATCCCACAGTACCTCAAATCGAAAGTCTTCGATCAGTGCGTCCTACCCGTTATGACCTACGGTGCCGAAACTTGGACACTTTCGTTCGACTGGTCCACAAATTTAAGGTCGCTCAGCGAGCTATGGAGAGGGCTATGCTCGGAGTATCTCTGAAGGACCGCATCAGAAATAATGTGATCCGTCAGAGAACGGTATGTTATACATATTATGAATTATTATTTACTTTGGAGAAAACCTTTTCTAAGACCTTTCCCAATTCATCTACAAAATAACCTACTGAGTTCTATTCAATCTGGTTTCTGCCATGGGCATAGCGCCACAATTAATATAAGTAAACTGGGTATGGATGGGAATAAAGCGACGTTGATGGAACTTCTCGATTTCTTAAATGCTTACAGCACTGTGTTAAAATAAGCAGTTAGCATTACAGATATAAAATATTGAATATAAAAATTACTATCGTATATGAATTTTCTGTCTACAAAACTATGTGTCATTGAATTGGCTTGCAATTGCGGTCATCATTCAATCTTTCATTAATAATATAAATAATTACACAGATAGCCTTGACTGCAGCAATTGTAAGCCGTACCTTTAAAAACAAAGCTTATATTTCATCATTTACAATTAACGTGAAAGACGATATTCGTTATTTATTTTACCATATTTTCTGATGATTAATAAATTAATATATTTATATAACTCCAAGCAGTATACCCAATACCAACGTTAAAAGTTTTATTCATCATCATCAGCCTGTGTCAGTCCACTGCTGGACATAGGCCTCCCCTAATACACCCCTATCCATTAGGGGTTTTGGACCGTATCCCACCACGCTGGTCCAATGCGGGTTGGTGGGTGGACCGACTTTTACATGCATTTAATGTCAGCTCAAGATAAAATTATTTCTCTCATAAACAATGAAATTTGTTATATATATATATATCTCATAATAGCAGTGCCAGTTTTAAATATGAACAAAATTTTATGATAGTCAATAGATTTTATTGTAAAGTAATCCACTTGGTGATGATGATGGATTTATTTAAGTTTTTACGTAAATAAATCCATCAAGGACCAGATATTTTTCATTCTGTAGTGGCTCAGAGCACATTTATGGATTGCCTTTCTTAAAGATGTTAAAACTCAGCTACAGAAACAATTTTAATTTGTTTTTAATTTCATCATTTCAGATTTTGTCTAGGGTTATCATTTTCTGCAGCACCGAGTCTAAACATTGTTTTAGAGATGAACTGTTTTATAACAGTAGGACACATCTTGTCCCTCAGTAGCGATAAAACTTTATGTTCCTAATTTTCAACAAGAGCCTGTCTACTCTTGTACATATTTATTAAGTCAATGCATTTAATGAAAGCATTTATTTGTTTACTTTAAATGTAAAAAACCCGTCTTAACTGTTAATTGCAGGGTAAGAGGTTTTGAAGCTGCTTTCAAGTAAAAAACCATATATTTTTGCCATATTTCCTTTCTTCTGGACTTTTAAAGCCAAATGAAGCAAAAAAATATATGTGTTTGCATTTGCATTAAATATAAATAAACAAACATATATATATGTATGTATTAATTTTTGTAGAGACTTTTTTACGAGTAATATTACACTAAGTTTAATTAAAAGTTATTAGTAATAGTAAATTTTAATTCTTATTAACTAAGTTTAGAAGTTGATTACTATGTTTATAAATTATTTGCTAGTGTATCTAAGTTAAATCTTAGTAGTCTTTCTAAGGTTGGCTGATAGAGAATGCCTGAGGCATTAAATGTGTGTGCGCTTTATGTTGTGAAAAGAGGTTAAATAAATAAATTCTTATATGACAAATTGTTGTATGATAAATGCCCATGTTTCATATTTAATTTAATTAATAATATGTTTATTTCAGTTATTACGAATAACCAAATGATATAATTTAAGACTCTTTTGAAAAAATAATACTAAACTTTTCTACACCAGATACCGTTTTAAAGAACCGAATATTTTTTAACATTTAAAAAAATTACAGTAACATTTATAAGCATGGGTAATTTTGGTCCAAATTTAAATGATAGAAAAAATATTGTAATTTTTTTAAAGGAAAATAATAGGTATTATAGCAAAAACAGTCTCCGAATTAAATTTTAAATGTGTAATATTAGAGCTTACTTCATGGACCTCCTATGATTGCGTAAAAATTAAAAGTGTTTCAGCTAGGTAGCAATATGAATACGCAAAATATCTGCTCGTGGTTGTGTTTAAATTTAATTATGACCCAATCTTGTTATAGCGTTATCAAAAATATCTCAAATTATTCAGTTTAGAAGTATATAAGGGGCTACTGCTACATTTAAGGAGCAGTAAAAATATACTAACTCTCTTAAAAGCGTTCTTCTCCAAATAGCCAAAATATATTGGGATTTTGTCGAAGAAAATATCACCAATATAAATATCTTAATTGTATTTATACTAGTAATATTATACTAGAGAGCAGTACTTGTTAAATTTTGTATTGATTTTAATTTACTACTTCAACCTACATTGAGTTGAATTCAGTTTAAGCCAGGAGAGAAAAGTTTGCCAGAAAACTACTAAATGGTGGTGAAATAGAATCTCTTAAATAATTCAGGGATGATAGTTTTGTAGCTTATTTCTACAATTCTCTTTACAAAGACTTCCACTTTTAACCTTTTTCCATATCTTTTTCTTGCGAGCTATTCGAAACTAGGAAGTTTGTATTCATTAGGTAATACCTGCATCTGATATCTAACGTCCACGACCCAAGCGACTAATGTTTGCGCACTTCATAATGTGATACTTTATAATAATAATAAAGTACACGTACTTTTTGTCTTATGATTGCTTTTGGAATTAGGATTTGAGTAAGGGCAGTGTTAATGTACATAGGTAAAGTGCATTATTTTGCAAACCATGCTTTGACCGTTATGTCACATAGCATAGAAAAACCATCACCATTTAATCCTGCCATCATTATCATCATCATCAACCTGTTCCAGTCCACGGCTAGTAATAGGCCTCCCCTAATATACGCCACTGCTTCCGATCTCCGGCTATTCTTATCCAGCCCACACCGGCCACTTTGCTAATTTCGTTACTCCGTCTTGCCGCAAGAAGTCCCACACTAAGTTTGTTGAACCTCGGTCTCCACTCCAGTACTTTCCGACTCGAGCGGTCATCAGTTCCGCAGCTTATGAGACCTGTCATATAGGTCTACATGTTTTTTGTTGCTAGATGAAACAGAACCACATGTATATATATATACAGATTTTTGTAGGTAACAGTATTATTATTATATATATAATGGAAAATATAGTCAGTCTAGGGGATGATTCATTAACAAAAAAATCAACAAATGTCGTCATTTTTAAACGGATCAAAAATCTGATAAAATCGTCCAATCGAATCAATTTTGTTTATATATTTTGACAAATCTATTTATAGTTTTCGAAAACGTAGTAAATAAGAATTTACTTATTTACTTTAATTTACATAAAGACTTTTAAAAGCAGTAAAATTGTTTACAAAAGCATGAAATATAATAATTTAAAATGGAATAATAAAGTCAAATAAGTTTTAAGTTTTCAATAGTGCAAATTATGTATATGAAACTTCATAACATACATGTAGGTTTATTCTATTTGACTGAATTCTCAAAAGAAGGAGGTACTCAATTCAGAGAGTATCATATACCAAACCAAGTGTGGGCTTGTTATTAAAACCTCCGTTAAAAGAAATTACGACGCATGAGATTCAAAGTGATTTGGAGGCAACATAAGAGGAGTCTGCTCTGCCATATTCCATTGTCATAAGGTGGAGAAGCTTCTAAATTTAGAATAAGGAGAACGAGGCAGGAAGACCAATATGATTGCAGCTGTCCATCGACCTTAGTCTTCCAAGAAAATGCTGCCAAATTTGGAAATAACTGTTTTAGACGACTGAAGAATTACCATCTTATACCTAATTCCAGAAAAGGACATTTCTGAAAACGTTTAGCTATTATCTGTGAATATATAATATATGATGTTATAAAAAATATGATGTTATAAATAATATAGAATATATGATGTTATAAAAAAATTGTAAAGAAATGTTTGTTTGTTAAACGATATTACTGCTGTAATGACTACTTGATAGACACATTCTAGTATTGAAGTCTTTGCTCTAGGCTATTTCAAACTGTTAAAATATAATATTTTATATAAAAAATATTGAAAACGGAAATAGAAAAGTCCCGCTGAGTTCCTTACGTTTCTTCATCTCAAGTCAGACGCTTATTTTCAAACCGGTGATAATTTATTTGAAAATCAATAAGAAAGTGTTGCTAGAAATGCTTCCGCTCCTCTAAACACTACCTATACTCCTTCGACCACTAATTCTGCTCCTCTGAACACTACCTACGCTCCTTTGACCGCTACTTCTGCTCCTCCGAACCTTTGAGCTCTACGGAGGTCGTGGGTTTGAACCCTGCGGGGACTCAACAAATTTTCATTGTTGTTTACTATATGGTTAAGGCAACTTGGGCTGGTCACCCAAATATGATTCTTGCGCTTGTAAAAAGTCGGTCCACCCACCAACGCGTATGGGACCAGCGTGGTGAGATACGGTCCATTAACCCCTTAATGGAACAGGAGGTAGCTTCGAACCAAGAATAGGAAATAGGATACTTTTTATGCCGGCTTTTGAGAAGTTTAAGAATTCGTTTTCTATTCTAACCTTTGCGCTTTGGGTAATTTTAACTTTTTAATGTAACCTTATAACATTTGACGTTTAAAATAAATGCTATGATAAAAGTTATTTTATTGGTAAGATATTTAATTTATACATGTTAAATATTTAATTTATTATTTCTCTCAAACAAGATGATAGAGATTAAATTTCTTAGTGTACATCATGGTTATTTCGGAGCAATCATACCTAACATTGAAAGTTCAATCTAATACGGAGTTTTGGCAAGTTTGCATAGAATAAAATGAACGTTATTAACATATCAGTTGATTAACTCGGTTATAAAGAGCATACGTATGGTGTCTTTGATTTACAGTTGAATTTTCCTTTTTGAAAATGCCGTTAGATGTCCCAACTTAAGTCGTAAAACTCGAAATGCTGCGAGTAAAAGATATAAAAAAGCAAGTCAAAGTGATGAGCAACGCGAAGCGCGGAGTTAAGTTGAATGGAATCAATAAAATCAAAATAACATATAAACGTTGCGTTTGACTATGCACGAGCGTTATTATTTTTTTTTTAATAAAACGAACACTACAGACACTTGGTCCGTATCTTTTTGCATTTATTTATTTTTATGAATTACAAAAATTTCTTACGTACTACATCGCTGCATGGGTGTTGTTAGTGCAGCAGTGAGTTCATTTAATTATTCTTATAGGTTATGAATGTTATTGTATTATTGATTGAATATTGTTGTTTTTATTACAATTATTAGGTAATTATAAATTATTTCATACAGGTATTATAAAGAAACATAGTATAATTTTATCTATTTATGTATTTTAATCTTTTTATTAATTATTATTATTTTTTTATTATTTAATATATATATACTTTTTGTTTTTATTTATAGTTGTTTACTTATACTTTGCTTTAGTTGACACACATCTTGCTAACGTTTTCGGAATACAATATGACAATACTAACATTATGACACAGAGTCGGAGATCTCATCGTCGCTTCAAGTGTGGTGCTTGGTGAGGTTTTCCACGACCGCTGCGTCTCTGTTCCTATTGCCGTCCTAGTTGTATCTTCTAATTTTGAGGTTGATGCCAACGCCTTTAGGATGAAACGTCCTGCTGCGTCGTCGTAGTCGTCAGTGTAGTACACACAGCTGCCAGTATGTCGGGTTACCGCCACTACTGCGTGCTGCCACTGTCGTGCAGTTGCAGTTTTGTTGCGTTGTGCGCATAAGGATGACTGACCCGTAAGTTAGTCCTTGTGCTTCGTGAATAGTGAGGACTCGCGAACCTTCCCGATCCGTACCCTTGGGTGGTTAGGGCTTCCTTTTCCGCCTGGGTGTACACTGGAAAAGAGTGTTTGGATTGGTGCTAGGTATTTGCGAGTCAGAGTATCCTTCGATACTTAACGATCGCACAAGGGGTTTGGACGAGTATATGCCGCTATATACTTCGTTCAGGGCAAACGCAACGTCTATCGGGTTTCTAAGCGTACACAGTAGCTCTTGGCTGACGCCCGCCTCGAGATTTGGCCGCGTGTACTGCATCGGGAAGAGGTTTTCTCGTCGATGTAGGGTAGTTGTTTACGTCACCGATTAGAAGAATTTCCTTCGCTCCGCAGAGTCGTGTCGTCATCACGATGGCTCCGAAGTGGTTAATTAGGGCTTTGTCGATCATGAGCCGTTCGCAGATCTTTTTGTCCAGCTCCCTGAACCCGTTGACCAGTACCGAGGCCATTGTGCGCACTTTGGTGTTGGAGTGCTCGCCAAAACGACTTGCTAGTTTTTCGCGGAGGTCTTTGGCGCTTCTCTGGTTGTTGTGATGACGATGTCCCGCTCTACATCGAAGTTGTTGATCACCACGTTGTTTTCCGCATCCGGAACTCCGTATGAGTGTTATTTCACGTCATCAGTTCAATAACTGGTTACGCGATATGAAACGCAATAACCGTTTAGTGTCAAATTAAAGTAGTTATTTTTGTAAACACGTTATTCGGTGAACTCGCCGTCATCGTCTACGTTCGTCAGTTGAGTGAGCATAAAGCGCTATATTTCTTTCGCGTCTTGCCTACCGATGGGCCGTGCGAGAGAAATGGCAGATCAAGACTTGCCGAGTAAGCGAGAGAGACTAAATGCGCCGCTCGCTGTGAGTGACGCATTTAGTTTTCATAGGTATGACTAATACATATAGATACCACATTCGAGTGATCCCTGTAGGGAAATAATGTGTTGCGATTCCGGTAAACCAGCAGTTATTTAAATCAAAAGTAAAATAAAACAAAATAAAGATTTTATTTAAGAATAAAACATAATTTTAAATACGCTAGTATTAATATTTTTATTGAAATCATAAATTCGAAGTAAAATAATTAAACAATAAAACATTTTATAATTGTTAACTGGAGTAAAGTACGCGAAAAGTAAATATATTGATTTAACTATTGGGCATCAAACACGAAACCGTTGTTTTCGTTTGTATGTAACCGTATAGTTGAGAAACGTACGTATGCACAGTAGCTGGATGAAAGTACCTAGTTATAAAATAACTAGCTATAAAACATGCGACGCCGTTCACGTAACCGGTTACGTTTCGTTTCTTAAAAGTGACCTAACGACCCACGTCAACGTTTGACCCTTTATCAAGATGCATTCAACCATAACGTGAAATCGATTATATGATTAGCTTCAATATTTTTATTACTTTGACAAGATGAAGATGGATATAAGTTTTAGTTAGGATGATAAATCCAGATACAGGTTCCAAAAGTAGCAAAAGAGTTAGTTTAAAGTATCGTTATTCAAACAGATTAATCATCATTAGCCTGTATTAATCCACAGCTGGACATAGGCCTCACCTGATGCCATCTCCATCAGGAGGTTTTTGGATTCTACCACGTGGGTCCAATGCGGGTTGGGATATGTATTGACTTTGTATACCGACATATGGATTATCTTACTTTTTATACAATTGGGTGATTGGTCCATATTGTCCTAACCAATCAGAAAATAACGATAACCCAAAGTTGTTTCCCCGTGGAATTTGAACCCTCGACCACCGGCTTATGATGCAAGGGCCAATACCGCAAGACCATGGAGGCGTTATACAGACTGATTTTGATTCGGGACTGGTTCGGGAAAATGAGGACAATCATATACAATCATATCGAACTTAAGGCATGTTATAAGTCATCTATTTTATTGAAGAACATTAAAACGCTCAAATTAAATATGAATATGTAAGTCGCTCGATATTGGTAATGCAAAATACCTGTTAACTTATCATTTGGATGCATATTTCCCACTAATTTTGTCCACTTTACTTGAAGCAAAGCCTGAACCCATCAGGAAGGTTTCTAAACCATTCTCAAAATATATGGTTCGCGAAAAAGTTAGCTGCACAAATCTTTGATGTCAACAAAAATGAGTTTTCAAAACAAAATTAATGACATATAAATCGTCAACTATCCGAATCAGGTTTTAAATTCCTAGATTTATATAATCTGTAATTGAAAATCGGATTAGTAACCAGCCAGTTTTTGTATTCGCACGACTAGCCGTGAAGACATTAACGTATAACCCATCAAGCCACAATTTTTAAAGGAAGGTACAAAGACAAAGATGTTTTGATACACGATTTCTTTTGCTTCCGAATGACATGCCATTTGACTCTAAAGGTCGCAATTTCCAGTGCGGCTAGCATTCGCAATTTCGATAAATAAATCTCAATCGTGCTGCCGCTAACTGTTTGTGGCGTCAATCTCTAAAACCATGTTTTAATTGCCAACAAAACTATTTATATACGAGCAATAAAAATCGTGTTTTGTTTATATTATTATAGGTAAATGCCAAATTATATGGTAAATGAAAATATATGAGGTCAAATGTGTACAGAGTGTTGAGGGGGTGTTTTGCGTTTATATGTAAAATGTAATGGCAGGCAACACTTGACATAAGAAAAATAAATATACATTAGAAATAAAATGGTGTTCAAATGTTGTGAGCTGATTTTTAGAGACTTCTCAACTAGACACCGACAATTACAATATAAATAGTGCGATTTTGAATAATACGTTTAAATGAAATCAAATTAAAATGAAATGAAAAAATTTATGTATAGAGAAAAACAGTCATTACATTTATTTCTGTAAACATTTTTCTCAGCGATTCTTTGGGGCCCAGGTTATAGACTGCTCGAATCGCTCTTTTTGATTATAAAAATAGTATAAATATCAGCCATGCTAAAGATCCAAAACGCTTTTCATTTAAGTAGCTCATTCCAGAAGTCGACTACAAAAACACATTTTGTAGGAAAAGTAAGTGACATTTCACTGTAGCATACAGTACATTGCATAACTTTACAAAATTTATTTACAGTAGAGTCAATTTATTAACATGCTCTTTGTTAGACAGAGCCTATCGTATATCAGATGAAATGATGTCTAGACTATCCATAGTGCTCATGCCACCTGATTATTTGGGACTTCAGGACTGAAACATGTCCCTAAGGAAAAGATTTCGTTTATAATGTCAAAAATATTTGTTTTGTTAACGTTGAAGATTTAGTTATAGGGAGTAGATATTCCGTCAATTCCTGGAGCTAGTCTTTTCAGGTTATCAAGAGCACAGGATAATTCAGGGTTAGGTTAGTTATTCATCCTGTGCGACGTACAGGGAGGAATAAGGCAAGAAAAGCTATCAGAGAGAAGTCTAGTTGAGTGAAATCGTCGAGCCAGAAGGGACAGGTTATTGGAGCTGGTATTGGAATTCAAAGAATCCACGAAAAGGAAATTAAAATTGATAATCGAAGAGATGAGTGCTTCACAAAATCCTAACTAACCTTGAGACTTTTTAGCTAAAACTTATTGATATGACAAAGGGTGGGAATGATGTTTTTCGACATATAAACTGTATTTAGCTAAACGATTTCCACTTTTTTTTGTCTGTAGTGAGGCAGCAGACATTGATGGTGTGTTGGAAATCACAAGACTGTCAGGAGGAAAACTCCTGCCTCCATGCGGAGGCTTATTTTCGTCCATGTCAATAAAATAAATGCAACTTACCAATAATTACAAAAACCACCACCGAACAAATAAAAAACAGAAAAATTAAGATTCCAACAAAAAAAAAGGTAAAATTAGTTAAAGAATCTCTCGACTCCGTGTCTACACGAACGCTATGACATAGCGTTGGTGCGAATACTAGTCGAGAGAGCAAAATCTCATAAAAACTTCTTACTAACTCTTTGTAATATAAATAAAACATTGATACCGAGATTTTCATAAAATTAATATTTTTAACAAACAAAAGCAATGTGCAAATGCAATTTAAAATTTCTACAATTCGAACATTTAACAACAGAAAAAATTCTATTAAGCATAAAAAAATTAAATGAATAAAATTATATCGCTTCCGCGAGTTTTAACTGCATAAATGATTTCCCGCTAGCTAGGTAAGAGGGGAAGGAGTGTTGAAGTGAGGAGCGAACTTTAAGTTTTGCAAACTGTGTAGGTACTTGTTCCGGCTAACAATGACATCTTTTGCTGAAAATAATAGTATAAAGTTTTTGAAGTCCTCGTTCTTGACTTCTCTTATTTACTAAATGCTTATTATATTTAACTTAAAGTTAAACATAATAAGCATTAATATTTTAACTTATTATGTTTAACTTAAGTTAAACATAATAAGCTTTATAAAGTAAAATTTTTTCAAGCTAGTCTATATTTTTAGACCTATGTAGCTGTCTTGTGATTCCTTCTAGCTTTATGCATACTAATATTATAAATGCGAAAGTTACTCTGTCTGTTTGTCTATCTGTCTCTCTGTCCATCTTTACTGTCTAAACAACTGAACCAAATTACCTGAAATTTGGTACATATTGAGAACAGATTTCGAGAAAGGACATATGCTAATAATTATTGTGATAAAAGGCTTAAAGTAAGGGACGAAAGTTTATATAAAAATCAGTCATCAACGAAGAAAAAGTCATATTTTTTTTTGTCTAATGATAAACAGAGACAATTGTAAGACTTTATTCATATTCATATGTACATATTATCTTAATACACCCCGCGGACATCTCTCCTATTCTACGCGAACGAACTCGCAGGTAATAGTTAGTAAAATGTATAGCAAGAACAAGGTTTCGAGTGAGATTAAGAGATGCCAGTTGTACACATTGTTTTAGAAATCGCTTACAGAAGCGAGTGACGATCCAATAGCAACGTTTAACTTCAACAACTCAAAAATATCTCCGACGTCAGACTAAGCGATTTAGCGATCAACTTAAGAAATAACGGCAAATCCACTGGTCTTTCTTATTAGGTAAACATCCCCTACGCGATGTTGAACATATCTGCGGTTCAACAATAAAACACTTTTGTTTCTAGTGACATTAGTGTTTGACATTACAGTTCTATGATTTTGTATTTTAAATTTGTAAAAAGCAAGCATTTCATTACCAGGATCAGTTTATTACAACTTACAACTAACAACTTTTTTAAAAATATTAATAGCTGAATTCTAAACGTTTAATGGCAATTAATAAGTTGTAAAAGCGTGTACAATCTACCTATAAAAGATTTTCTTATCCTGCTCAGTCTAGTTGCTGAAAGAATTATTTTGTTTATTTATGTTATGTGCATTACAACGCCTGATAAAATCATGGAAAACAGTTTTTATTATTCTGCACATACATTAGGTTTTTAAATACGTATTGAGAAGTTACGATTAGTATTTCAATCTTACAAATTTTTCAGTGACTGTTTGGGGCCCAGACCGCTCAGAATTACATGTTTTAGAGGACAAAGAACGTTTTACTATTCACCACTTCCCACAGTAGAATGCCATAAGACATTATAATGTAGAAATAAGTTAAAGTACTCTAATCGGGCTGTATCCACGTCATTTAATAGTCTGATTTTTTTGACAGTATATGCTGCGGAGCTGAGTTTATTCGCCAGGCCTCACTGCAATCTTGCATCTTTCGTCATTCCATTCATGCTGTAGCAAAGAAGCCTTTTTGAGATCACAAAAGATGCCTTGAGTCATCCTGCAGGCTTTCCAAATCTCAAAGATACTCTAACGAGGCTTAACTCAGCATTTACTGGTTATTGTTATTAATGAGACAATCACTATTAAAATGGTTCATTATTTCGTTTTAATAATAGTTTTCAAACGTTTTACTAAAAATAGAGCAAAACAAAAATAGATTTAAAATTATTAGTGTTCGAATTTCACCCTGATTTAAAAACCGGTATAACTCAACAGTGCTACATTAAGTCAGGAAATTCGCTTCTGAATGGATGCTTACATCAAATATGGTTGCTAGACGAGTTAAAAAAACATCAATAATCCAACTTATCACCTTAACAGAGATCCTCCAAACGTCTGCGATTTTTGCTTTATGCACTTATAGTGTCTTTAATAAGTAGCAATGATGTTGCTTCTTATTAAATTAACACAAAACAAAACAAAATCAGTAATGTTTTGTAGCGACCTTCTATTATAACATATTGGAAGTCGCCAAAGAAGATTGTTAATTATTACTATATATCAAATGTGAAATTCTTGGTCTCTCTTATTAATATATCAATGTCCAAACAAAAGACCAGTGTGAGTGGTAGATCCCATTTTACAGAGGTTGTCTGAGGGCGAGTACCACCACGGTGACTAGTTCAGAGCATAGTATGTGTGATATATGGTATACTTTGAGAGCTAAGAGTTGGTTTTAGTCGATTTAAAGAAGGTGGTTGTGGACTGAAATTGCAGCATCAGGAAAATTTGGTCTTGAGACGTTTAAGTGTGTCTCGGCGTTGAATTGGGCAGGTTCGCTAAAATAGGAATTATTGAATTTTTTCGAGATTACCATGTTTATGGCTTCGTAAGCGCTCTGAGGGACTTGCACCAGATAATATTATAAATAGGATGTTTAACGCCATTTGAAATAATGAAGGACCAATTCCTCCATAACTCCGTGCGTCTGGCTTACAAGTTCGTTATTTAGCTCTTACATTCTTAGAAGTCGGATAATAGGTAAGCGTAGCGTTTGCACTAAAGTGGGTTTTCTGCTAGTTGCTGAATTCTTTTACAGAACAAGCGTTTCGTGCTTTGTCATGATGCTGACATAGGATACATTTAAGAAGTACGTCGTTTTATTACGTGGCAAATCATAGGCATTATTGAATTTACAAGGAATGATTTTAATGTCTCCCTACTACCATTAAAAGACATAAATTCAAATTTCAAATTCAAATATCTTTATTCAATATGAAGTGTTACACTCGCTTATTGATTGTCAAGGACCTTACCACCGGTTCGGAATAGGACGCCTCCGACCTGACACAGAACCGGCGAAAGAAACTCAACGGGCCTATTTTGTCATCTTTTAAATTAATCAAATATATACATATAAATTTTCTTATGAGCTACATACAGTACTCATACGTATATTATACTTGAAAAAGCCTGGAGCAGGCATTCCATTACCAGGCTGTGTTATCATTATAAATTCATTTATGTCACTAACCTTTAAACATAAACGTTCCTTTACTACTTTTTAAATTTATTAACAGTTAAATTCTAGTTTCGGCGAAACCGAAACCGAAACTCACATGATCAAGTATAATAATTCTTAAAATACTAAAATATAGACTTTTATGGAATGGAGACAGTATATTAAACGTGTGTAATTGTTTATTTCAGTTGCTAATAATATTTTTATGTAACAAAATATTAAAAATAAATTAATTTCTTTTCAAATGAATTTCTTATAGCAATATGAGTTATTAATAAATAAATTAATAATTGTGACTGTTGCATTAAATACTAAGTATTGGTATTTTGAAATCTTACTAATTAATACTTTTGGTTTGTATTTGTAGTTCCGAGGAGGGATCAAAAGTTGTAAAATGAGATAGACTATGATAGCTTAATTACTTATTTTTCTACATAATCTCCGAGTCTACCTAAACACCAAGTCCAAGCGTTCCAAGTTTTAAATGCTTCCTGCAAAAAGGTCACCACGATCGTTTACTTGTTATATATAGCTTTAACACATGTTTCCTCTTAAGTATTGTCAATTTTGAAAGAAGATGAAAAATAGCTAGGCCTGGATCCGGTGAAGAGGGTGCTCAACCAATTGTACGCAGCATGCTGAACGGTGGCCATCGCTAATGCCAACATTATGTGCGGTACGTTGTCAAGATGAAACAGCTTGCCCGTTCAAAGTTTGCCTCTTTTATTATTGACGGCATTTCTCAACCTCAGTATTAAAGCTGCATAATCTGTAATGGTGGTTCCATGCTCCAGGTAATCAAACAACAATATCACTTCTGAGTCCCAAAATACGAGGCCATACCCCCACCAGACCATATACAACGCCACTGATAGATCCTTCAGGATAAACCCGTGTTTCGTCCACTGCCACAAAACTAGATTTAAAGTTTTTAGAATCTTCTTAAAACTTGTCCAACGATATCTTCGAAGTCGATTTTGTTTCGATTCTCAGCACCCATCTTGCGAAGACTTCCCATATTCAAAATTTTGTCAATATGCGTTGAGTACCTCTATATGTATGCTCGTTTCTTGGATTGAGTATCAGATGGTTCTGGTAAAACAGTTTTTCGAATATGGCAGCATATTCTTATTTTTTCTTGTTGATTACTGGCTTCGATGGAAGTCTGCAACCATGTTCGTCTTCCGTGTACTTTTCCATACTCGAAATTGAGAAGCCCACTTTGCGACAATTGATTATGACAGAGCAGTCTCTTCTCATGTTTCCTTTGAGCGCAATAAATCTCTTGCGTTGTTAACATTTCATAACAGTGGTTTTAATGACAAGGTCCACTTGGGATTTTTCTTTTTCGAGAACATTTCGCCACAAGCAAACAAATGACGACATTCAAAAAAAAAGTAAAGAGACAAGAAGATTTTTATTAACTACAACAAAATTCTGAGCTACACTTTCAGTATTATTTGTATTTATTTTTGCTTACTAAGAGTATAACATAATTTAATTCTTCCAGCAACTAGACTGCGAAGAATAATTACTTATTGTTCGTCTTTTATGGGACAATGTATACGTTTTCAAACAAAATTTCAGTAAACGTTCAAAATTTTACTATTAATTGATTTAAAAAAGTAGCCAAGGAACGTTTATGTGTTAAAGGATATAATAATATTATTGAATTTTTAAATGAAAACACAGCCCGTGGAATCCTAGCTCCAGGTTTTGTTTCAAATATTACATAATATGTAATGCCGAATTATCAAATTGTTTGTTATTTTAAAGATGACATAAAATAGCCGCTGAGTTTCTTTCGCGTTCTTCTCAGGTCTGTGCGTCCTTTTCCGAACCGGTGGTAGTGTTTGACAATCAATAAGCAAGTATAAACTTCTATATTGAATAAAGATATTTGAATTTGAATATATATTTTGATCTCACTACTATTTGTTCCTCCTCAATTTCTTTTGTCAAACTGAGAATGTTTGTCTGAACTAAAATCGACTGATCTGAGCTCGATTGTAGCAATGATACATTTAACATTCGCTACTATTTTGAAATTGAAAACACTTCTGAAACCAGTTTCGGTTTCGGCAAAAGTTTCAGCCAAATTTGGCCGAAACAAAACTCGAACCGAAACTTGATTTTTGGCCGAAACTCGGCCAAAACCGAAAGTTCGGTCGGACACTAATAAACATCCTACTTATTCCTGTGACTACGCAGCATCAAAATACCTAGGTATTTTGGAATTAAAATTAGTTGGTTTGGTAATATCAAAATAGGAAAACTTTAGATTATTTACAGCGTTAAAACAAAACTAAAATCCTCATATATTTTAATTTTATAAATGTTAATTCGGAGATCTGGAACAATCCAACTGCTCCCTTGAGAGAGAAAGATCAATGGATCGCGATTTAAATTTGCCTTTACATTCACAGCACATAATGAGCTATTTCCCAAGCGACACGATTAACGTTGCGATAAGGACATACGAGGTTTTATCGATGTTAATGATTTTAGGACGCCTATAATAACTCTGATGACACATTTCAAACGATAATTAATATCTTGTGGTAGTGAGGCAACATTCTTAAGAGTTTTGTGCGAAAAGTTTTGTCTCAAAACTTTTCCCTAACTCCTAAAATAAGTATAACTTCAATTAATAAGTCCAGTCTGCAATATCGCACTGTAGTAATGTAATACACATAGTATAAAATTGCAAATAAATAAGCTTTAAGGTTTGCAGTTAATATTATTTTTTGTGGGTTTTCACGTAAATCCCTAGCAACAAATAACTTATAAAATGCGTTACATATGTTGTATAAGAAACGTTGAAAGAAAACAAGATAATTATTAGTCGTTCCAGTAATTAAACCAACACGCACGTTACCACTCAATCACGAAAATACGTTATTTAAAAAAAAAAATTAACCCCAAATCTGTGTTGGAAAAATGTTTATTTCTGTGTACATAAATTGTGTCACGTCTACTTGTAAGTTAATTATGAAATTTTACAAAAAAAAATATGAATTCGGCAAGTTTCGATGTATTCTACTCATCTGTAGAAAACTTTTTCTTTCATACACATTCGACTAAGTTATATATATAAATTCTCTCTTTTAATTTCGGTATTACAATTAATTTCAATAGAAAACTACATTTATGAAAAATATAAACAACGTGCCATAACAAAGTTTTTGAACAAAATGCATGACATTTGAGCAAAGATAGATCAACAAGGTCACAATATCCATAAGTTCTTAGAAAAAGAAATTGCTAGTAATTCAGCTTTTGATTTTTATAAATTCTGCCTTTACGACAGAGGTAAATAAGAACTATCTACAACCAAATTTAAGTGTCTTAAAGCTTTAGAAACTACGCATGTGTCATTTTATGTAACATTTTAACATATCCTATAATAACATATATAAAATATATTTATTACAGTAGGAAACAGTCCCATACGAAATCTAAGTGAACTGCATTGTGTTGTATGTGTCGATGGATCAAATACAGTTTTAAATTAAATTTACTTTCAACAGTTGAAATAGTTCCTCTTAATACGTGAGCCCAGCATTTACTTTCTAAAATAAAAATGTTTTGATGACATAAATGAATTGGTTATTCACAGGTCAACAAAGACGGCTAGTCTAAGAGTATATTATATAAAACAAAAAAGCAATAGAATCTTATGTTTAGTTTTGGAAATGTTTGTCCATAAATATGTTTTAACACTTTACAGTAATAATTACAGAGCATTTCAATACTATAATTACGCCTCACGCGATTTTACTACTCCAAAATCTGCATTGCGGAGATCACAATATGTTTCTAAGCCATGAATTATGAATTCACATTACACGTTCCATTTTAAGCCGGATTCTTGAAATGCAATTGGGTTAACGTCTAAATCCTCGACCTGCTCAAATATTCATATATAAGTATATCGGGTAATGTGCTTATTCATCCATTCTCAGAAAAAGAGCTTTACATACGAAACCTTATATAAATATTTGTGGATTTAAAATGAAGTGAAATTTACAGGTAACGATTTGTGTAAAGTAGTTAAAAGATAAATTTAAGACCTATGACTTATATTAACTATGTTACAAATCAGTAAAATGGCAACAATTTGTGTATTCTATTCATAAAACTGAAACAGTGTTAGTAAATATGCGACACATGCGTAGTTTCTAAAGCTTTAAGACACTTAAATTTGGTTATAGATAGTTCTTATTTACCTCTGTCGTAAAGGCAGAATTTTAAAAATCAAAAGCTGTATTCCTACTGCAATTTCTTTTCTAAGAACTTATGGATATTGCTGACCTTGTTGATCTATCTTTTGCTCAAATGTCATGCATTTTGTTCAAAAACTTTGTTATGTACATTGTTTATATTTTTCATAAATGTAGTTTCTATTGAAATTGAATTGTAATACCGAAATTAAAGGAGAATTTATAAACTTAGTCGAATGTGCATGAAAGAAAATGTTTCCTACGATGAGGTAGAATACATCGAAACTTGCTGAATTCATATTCTTTTGTAAAATTTCATAATTTACTTCAAGTATTTGTGACACAATTTATGTACACAGAATAAACATTTTATTAAATAACACATGGTCCAACA
This sequence comes from Lamproptera curius, assembly GCA_029286875.1. Classification (NCBI taxonomy): domain Eukaryota; kingdom Metazoa; phylum Arthropoda; class Insecta; order Lepidoptera; family Papilionidae; genus Lamproptera; species Lamproptera curius. The sequence goes on from JAGSMT010000713.1 coordinate 18,564, forward strand.
CAGATTTAAGGGGTTAAAACAATTTTTTAATAACGTATTTTCGTTATTGAATGGTCACGTGCGTGTTGGTTAAATTACTGGAACGACTATTAATTATCTTGTTTTCTTTCAACGTTTCTTATACAACATATGTAACGCATTTTATAAGTTATTTGTTGCTAAGGATTACGTGAAAACCACAAAATAATATTAACTGCAAACCTTAAAGCTTATTTATTTGCAATTGTATACTATGTGTATTACATTACTTACAGTGTGATAATGCAGACTGGACTTATTTATTGAAGTTATACTTATTTTGGCGAGTTAGGGAAAAGTTACGAGACTAAACTTATCGCACAAAACTCTTAAAAATGTTGCCTCACTACCACAAGATATCAAATCGGCAACGTTTCAAAATGTGTCATCAGAGTTATTATAGGCGTTCTTAAAATCATTAACATCAATAAAACCTCGTATGTCCTTACCGCAACGTTAATCGTGTCGCTAGGGAAATAGCTCATTATGTGCTGTGAATGTAAAAGTTAGCAAGTTTAAATCGCCATCATTGATCTTCTCTCTCAAGGGAGCAGTTGGATTCGTTCCAGATCTCCGAATAACACTTATAAAATTATAATATATGAGGATTTTAGTTTTGTTTTAACGCTGTAAATAATCTAAAGTTTTCCCTAATTGATATTACCAAACCAACTAATCTTAATTCCAAAATACCAGCGTATTTGATGCTGCCGTAGTCACAGGAATAAGTGGATGTTTATTAGTGTCCGACCGAACTTTCGGTTTTGGCCGAGTTTCGGCAAAATCAAGTTTCGGTCGAGTTTTGTTTCGCCAAATTTGGCTGAAACTTTGCCGAAACCGAAACTGGTTTCAATTTCAAAATAGTAGCGAATGTTAAATGTATCATTGCTACAATCGAGCTCAGATCAGTCGATTTTAGTTCAGACAAACATTCCCAGTTTGACAAAAGAAATTGAGGAGGGAACAAATAGTAGTGAGATCAAATATATATTCAAATTCAAATATCTTTATTCAATATTAAAGTTTACACTTGCTTATTGATTGTCAAACACTACCACCGGTTCGGAAAAGGACGCCACAGACCTGAGAAGAACCGGAAGAAACTCAGCGGGCTATTTTTTAATGTCATCTTTTAAAAATAACAAACATTTGATAATTCGGCATTACATATTATGTAATTTTGAAACAAGACCTGGAGCAGCATTCCATTACCAGGCTGTGTTTTCATTTAAAATTCATTAATATCGTAATAACCTTTAACACATAAACGTTCCTTGACTACCTCTTTAAATTTATTAATAGTTAAATTCTGAACGTTTACTGGGTTTTGTTTAAAACGTATACATTGTCCCATAAAAGACGAACAATAAGTAATTATTCTTCGCAGTCTAGTTGCTGGAAGAATTAAATTATGTTATACTCCTTAGTAAGCAAAAATAAATACAAATAATACTGGAAAGTGTAGCTCAGAATTTTTGTGTTAATAAAAATCTTCTTGTCTCTTTACTTTTTTTTTGAATGTCGTCATTTGTTTTGCTATTGTGGCGAAATGTTCTCGAAAAAGAAAAATCCCAAGTGCGACCTTGTCATTAAAAACCACTGTTATGAAATGTTAACAACGCAAGAGATTTATTGCGGCTCAAAGGAAACATGAGAAGAGACTGCTCTGTCATAATCAATTGTGCATAAAGTGGGCTTCTCAATTTCGAGTATGGAAAAAGTACACGGAAGACGAACATGGTTGCAGACTTCCATCGAAGCCAGTAATCAACAAGAAAAAATAAGAATATGCTGCCATATTCGAAAAACTGTTTTACCAGAACCATCTGATACCTAATCCAAGAAACGAGCATAACATATAGAGGTACTCAACGCATATTGACAAAATTTTGAATATGGAAGTCTTCGCAAGATGGGTGCTGAGAATCAGAAACAAAATCGACTTCGAAGATATCGTTGGACAAGTTTTAGAAGATTCTAAAACTTTAAATCTAGTTTTGTGGCAGTGGACGAAACACGGGTTTATCCGAAGGATCTTCATGCCGTGGCCGTTGTATATGGTCTGGTGGGATATGGCCTCAGTATTTTGGGACTCAGAAGTGATATTGTTGTTTGATTACCTGGAGCATGGAACCACCATTACAGATTATGCAGCTTTAATACCGAGGTTGAGAAATGCCGTCAATAATAAAAAGAGGCAAACTTTGAACGGGCAAGCTGTTTCATCTTGACAACGTACCGCCACATATGTTGGCATTAGCGATGGCCACCGTTCAGCATGCTGCGTACAATTGGTTGAGCACCCCTCTTCACCGGATCTGGCGCTAGCTATTTTTCATCTTCTTTCAAAATTGATACAATACTTAGAGGAAACATGTGTTAAAGCTATATATAACAAGTAAACGATGCGTGGTGACCTTTTGCAGGAAGCATTTAAAACTTGGAACGCTGGACTTGGTGTTTAGGTAGACTCGGAGATTATGTAGAAAAATAAGTAATTAAGCTATCATAGTCTATCTCATTTTACAACTTTTGATCCCTCCTCGGAACTACAAATACAAACCAAAGTATTAATTAGTAAGATTTCAAAATACCAATACTTAGTATTTAATGCAACAGTCACAATTATTAATTTTTTATTAATAACTCATATTGCTATAAGAAATTCATTTGAAAGAAATTAATTATATTTTGTTACATAAAAATATTATTAGCAACTGAAATAAACGATTACCACGTTTAATATACTGTCTCCATTCCATAAAAGCTCCATATTTTAGTATTTTAAGAATTATTATACTTGATCATGTGAGTTTCGGTTTCGGTTTCAGTTTCGGCGAAACTGAAGCCACCGAACTTTCGGTTTCGGTTTCGGCCGGAAAAACAGTTTCGCCGGACTCTAATGTTTATGCAATAACAGTCATATCCATACCCATCTATTTAAGAATACAGAAGGCATTGTATATCTTTTCATTTAAATAGCAGTTTAACTTCTGATAACTTGTATAAAAAACCTGCAAACCCACAACCCCCCTTGTGGGTGGAATTTCGTAAAATCACTTCTTAGCTGACCTCTACTTGGCGAAAGGAATATTTCTACGTAATTTCAAGTCGTTGCGCCCTATGGTTCCAGAGATATCGTGATGAGTTAATATATAGGTGAGAATCTCTTTTATAAATATGATATGGATATTTACACAACAATTGTTTTATTTTTATCGTTTTTTTAACAAAATTCTTTTTATTTAATAAAATTCTTGAAAGGAAAGATGACATGTACTCATACAAGTATTTGGCATTAATGTATTTTATTATCGTTAAAAAATGATCTAATAAATAAAACTAATTAAAATCTTCACAGTTATTTCTAATTAAAAACATGACCAAGTTAATGTCTTTCAATGTGTAAGTTATTGCATTATTGAAACTGTGGAGAAAGTAATCTTAGTGAACTGTAGCTTAAGCCCTTTTGGATATTCTAAAATCTGCATCTGGAATCCGGTTGCAGGACTCTGGCATGTAAATTTCTCATCTCTTCCCTGCCTCCGAGCCCTAGTGGTATAGGCGTGTTCTTTAGAATCGGAGGTCGTGGGTTCAATCCTGCGGGACTCAACAATTTCATTGTTGTTTCCTAGTTGGTTAGAGCAATTTGGGCCGATCACCCATTTTGTCTGAAAAGTAAGATGATCCATGCGTCGGATGGGCATGTAAAAGTCGATCCACCCACCAACCCGCATTGGACCAGCGTGGTGGGATACGGTCCAAAACCCTAATGGATAAAGAGGTGTATTGGAGGCTATGTCCAGCAGTGGACTATCAAAGGCTGATGATGATGATGATGACTCTTCCTTAGGTGTGCTTAGGTGACTACGGTAAAAGCTGACTACACTCATACAACCAGCCGTGGCCGACAGATGGCGGGATAGCCTTCTCCACTTTAAGATCCAAAAGTGCCGATACCACCAACTGGCAGCACCATTGGAGGTGTAAAGGATCTGAAAATGACTGCGGATGCCTACCTGCTCGCCAGGCGTGGTAACTATGGCATTATCCAAGTTAGTTCGGTGAACATTGCAATTCTCAAACTTTGTATAAGTATTTTCTTTTCTTTACATTTATTTTTAAACTTTTTTTATTGTTAAAATATATTATTGTTATGTTAAATATGGCCGAAGGTAGATCACAAAGCCAGAAATTCGAAATGACAGGGGTTGCCATATTAGAACGTGACGATGAATACCTATGTCCTCCTCCCCTTACTATGAGGACATTATCGAAAAAGAAAAGTAGTACATACCTCGAAACATTACTTTAATTTATTATGTCCCAGTAAATATGGGTGTCCCACAAGGTCTTTTCTTGGGCCTTTCTTTCTCATCTATATAAATGATTTACCTATATGTTATTAATAAAACGACGAGATAGTATTATTTTCTGATGATACTTCCTAATTTTAAGAGTTAAACGACACACATCAATAAATGACGATGTAAATAATACTCTCTTTAGAGTGGCGCATGGTTTAGTGTCAATAATTTCTACTGAACAGAAGAAGTCAAAATGTATTAAATTTATGACTCCAAATGTAAGACCGAGTAAATGTGAAGTGTTTATAGATGAGGAAGAGATGAGACGTCGTTGAGTCAACCGTGTTTCTGGGAATAACAATAGACCAGATTCAGTGGGGCCCTCATATTAATAGACTGTCGAATAAACTCAGTCTGCAGTATATGCTGTCAAGAAAATCAGACAATTAACTGACGTGGAAGACTGGCCCGGTTAGTATACTTTTAGCTATTTCCACAGTGTTTGTCTTATAGGCATTTCTACTGTGGAGGGAAGTGCAACGGATACTAATACGATCTTTGTCCTCAAAAACGAGCTATTCGAGCGGTTTTATAACCTGGTCTTCCAGAGTTCCTTGGGTCCCTGAAAAATTTTCTCCAGAAGATTAAAAATACTAACCGGTTACTTCTCAATTCATTTTAGAAAACCTAATGTATGTACAAAAATAGAAATGATTTTCATAGACATTGTGATGACATAACATAAATACTAGAAACAAACATAATTTAATTCTTGCCAGCAACTAGACTGCGAAGAATAAGATATACCTTTTACAACAAAATCCCAGTAAACGTTCAGGAATTTAACTGTTAATAAATTTAAAAAGTAGTAAAGAACGTTTATGTGTTAAAGGTTATTATGACATAAATGAATTTATAAATGATACCACAGCCTGGTAATGGAATGCTCGCTCCAGGCTTTTCAAGATATAATATACGTATGAGTACTGTATGTAGCTCAGAAGAAAATTTATATGCATATATTTGATTATTTTAAAAGATGACAAAATAGGCCCGCTGAGTTTCTTTCCTTGAGTTCTTGTCAGGTCGGCGTCTATTCCATACCGGTGGTAGCGTCCTTGACAATCAATAAGCGAGTGTTACACTTCTATATTGAATAAAGATATTTGAATTTGAAATTTGAATTTATGTCTTTTTAATGGTAGTAGGGAGACATTAAAATCCTTCCATGTAAATTACAATAATGCCTATGATTTGGCCACGTAATAAAACGACGTACTCTTAAATGTATCCTATGTCAGCATCGCGACAAAGCACGAAAACCTTGTTCTGTAAAAGAATTCAGCAACTACAGAAAACCCACTTTAGTGCAAAACGCTAGCATTACCTATTATCGACTTCTAAGAATGTAAGCAGCTAAATAACGAACTTGTAAGCCAGACGCACTGCAGTTATGGAGGAATTGGCCCTTCATTATTTCAAATGCGTTAACACATCTCTTCTAATATTATCTGGTGCAAGTCCCCTAGAGCCTTACCGAAGCCATAAACATGGTAATCTCGGAAAAAAAATTCAATAATTCCTATTTTGCGAACCTCCTATTCAACGCCGAGACACACCAGAACGTCTCAAGACCAAATTTTCCGATCGGTGCAATTTCGTCACAACCACCTTCTTTAAATCGACCTAAACCAACTCTTAGCTCTCAAAGTATACCATATATCACACATACTATGACTGAAATAGGCTACGTGGTGGTACACCGAACAACCCTGTAAATGGGATCTACCACCTACACTGGTCTTTTTGTTTGGACAATGTAAGAGAGTCCAAGAACTTCACATTTGATATATAGCAATAATTAACAAATCTTCTTTGGCGACTTCCAATATGTTATAATAGAAGGTCGCTAAAAACATACTGATTTTGTTTTTTTTGTTAATTTAATAAGAAGCAACATCATTGCTACTTATTAAAGACACTATAAGTGCATAAAGCAAAAATCGCAGACGTTTGGAGGATCTCTGTTAAGGTGATAAGTTGGATTATTGATGTTTTTTTAACTCGTCTAGCAACCATATTTGATGTAAGCATCCATTCAGAAGCGAATTTCCTGACTTAATGTAGCACTGTTGAGTTATACCGGTTTTTAAATCAGGGTGAAATTCGAACACTAATAATTTTAAATCTATTTTTATTTTGCCTTTTTTAGTAAACCTTTGAAAAACTATTATTAAACCAAATAATGAACCATTTTAATAGTGATTGTCTCATTAATAACAATAAGCAGTAAATGCTGGCGTTAAGCTCGTTAAGTATCTTTGAGATTTGGAAAGCCTGCGGATATGACTAAAGGCATCTTTTGCGATCTCAAAAAGCTTCTTTTGCGTCAAGCATGAATGGAATGACGACAAAAAAAAAAACGATAGGGGCTCAAAAACACCAACATTTCACTGTAGAAGATTGGTCAAATATTGTGTAGTCAGATGAATCAAACTTTGAGGTGAGTTAGTAAATGAATTGTCCTGGCATTATTTAACAAGATTATTTGGAAACAATATTGTGTGATAAAGTTATTTAAATGTGTTGAAACGCTACATTTTCTTATTATTGCAGGCTTTGTGCACCATCGGGTCGCTGAACAATTTACACCTGAATGTGTAGTGTCAACCGTAAAACACGGCCGGTAGCGTAATAGTCTGGGGCTGTATGAATGACTCAAAAGTGAGAGAGATGTTTGTATGCGAGGGCCGCATGGAATCTACAAAATATATGAGCGTGCTCAAATCTGCGTTGCTACCCTCATTTTTCGCCCCTTTATGGTGACACTAAGAGGTGGCGTCAAATTCGAACAAGACACCCGCACCTCGTTACAAATCCAGTTGCACCATGGCGTGGTTCCGGGAAAACGGCATTAAGCTTTGGACTGGGCAGCTAGTCACCGGACCTGAACCCTATAGAATATTTATAGGGTTTTTGAAAGTCTGAGTTAGGGCGTCACACAATAAACAACAAAAGAATACCTTAAAAGCTGTTACCTGGAATAGAATGCAATACATCCTGGGGCATAATGTCCTGAGGGTAAAGTCTTGTGAAGTCTATTCCAAAAAGGTTTTTAAGGTGATTAACAAAGGGGGACAACTAAATATTAATTTTATGTAAATGAATAGCTATATATCCATAAAAGTTTTATTTCATTCCCATTTGATACCTTCCCTTAAAAATTTAGGTGCTCAATTCTTATGCCAAGGCTGTATATATAAGAATATTATGCTCCTAATGATCTTTAATCCATGTTACTCGTTTTTATTCTTAAAATTCTTTTACGGTAATATGAGATAAGAATAACAAATTCCAGTTCGTTAACACATCTCAATTTGAGGGTTATCTAATCTTTAATATATTTTATGTGTTCTCTTAGATTAATGAGCTAAGCTGGATCGTGTTAGTGAAAATTATTAGTTATATAAAACGAAACGGAAGTTTTGCTATTAATACATTTTAATATAACAAAAGCGAAAGGAAATTGTTTCACTAGAAAATATTATTCGTTTTTCTAAACCTTAGGATGGATGTCGATTAGTTTAAGAATATATTTTGTTCTTCAATTTATTTTTTAAACAGAAGAAGGCAAATAAGCCTATGGCTCACCTGATGGTGTGTGATGTGTTACTGCCGCACATGGAAATTCCAAAACCATGGAGACTTTACACGCTTTTTCGTGAAAGGACCCTAAGTCATTTTTGTCAGGAAATACCCTGGTGACAAGTCGTTCCATAAAGAGAATACGTGCGTGGCAGAAAGTGGCGTGAAACATGGTGGTGGAGCGCCTAACCATCAAGGGCATTTGCACTTGGCAGAAGTCACGTTGCACAGTAACAAAAATGTCCGACGGTATAAGACCGAATAACTTCTCGAAGCACTTGCGTACGTCGGAGAAATAGGCACAAGATGAAATATCTCTTCGCAAGGCTAAGGGATCGAAACGATCAGAACAGAATTGCGCCTAATAAAGCTGCAATACATGGGCTGGAAGGAAATATTGCCAGGTTTTACTGAGGACATCAGCCAGTGTATATAGCATCCCCTGTATTACAATGATCTGAAAGTTGCTGATGTGCAACATATCGTTGATATAAACAGATATAGTGTCGAGCATACACACAGTTTGTAGGAAACCAGCATTGACCGTCAACAATGACCTTAATGTCGAACCTTAGAAAGCTGGTTGTCCATCTGCATAATTTCCAGGCAGTATGTAAGATGGTAATTTCTCTAGAAGTGCCTATGCCAAATCCACAATGGCGATCGTTAATCAGCTGTAGATTCTCAAGGTAACGCAAAGAGAGTTGGCAGTTTATAATAGACTCCATTACTTTGGAAAACAACGAGGTGATCGCAATCGGCCTCTAATTGGAGGATCTGGAAGCGCGTTAGTATGCTGCCTAACTCAGGGCTAATGTACTACTTAAGGAGATAGTCCGTCAAGCCTAATTGACTTCTGGACGTCTCAGGATAACGTGCTTTAGAACTGTGGCTGTGTGACATCAATTTCCGGCATCAGAACTCACAGTGAACCATAAGGAATATTCCACCAACGTCTATAGTCGAGTTCGACGCAAAAAGGGCACCCAAGAGATCGGCCTTCTCTTTTGAGGTTTAGGCCAGCAATTCATCTGCTCTCTGTAAAGATGATAAAGCTAGCTTATGGAAGGCAGCTTCGGCAAGAGACCTAAAGCCAGTATGCACAAGGTGAGGAAACCAGTCGTTCACCAATTCTAGCAATGTTAAGCACATTGCGCAGACGATAACTTTTTTGAAGGATCTGGAGGCAGAGTTATATTCCCTATTAATATTCCTGCTTTAGGCGGGATGCCAGTTCACAACAGCAATAAAACCTAGGACTTAATTTGCCACCAATGGGAACTAGAAATGCAAGGTTTAAAGTTCCACTCCTGCTGCACCGCATCAGTGACAGACTCAAAAACGTCACTACGATCGTCCAATGAGAAACACAGCTACGTCCATAGGTAGCCAAAAAGAGACCACATTCCATCCAATTCTCTTGACCTGTACTGATAGACACGGCGAAGTCCTAAGGGACGCGATTTGCGCCGTTAGTTAGCACTTTGCTCCGTATCAAACAGTGGTCAGGCGACCCTAAGAGAGCATTGACATAAACCTGCTAATTGTCCAAATACGTGGTCAGCAGAAGATTTTGTACCTTGACTGTTTAAGTCAAGGTACAAAACTTGATAAGATTTTAACAAAGCATAAAAATACTAAATTCCTTTACACACATTACTATATAAATTGGAATTTTGCTTTTAAAATGGTTGAACTGTATATAGGAAGCAAACCTGTACAAAACAAATATTTAATCAGGCTTCTAGCACTATCCTTTATAGTTAGCTACTGTTGGTAAACGCTTGTTTCAGAGATGACGAGGAATCTGTGACAAGGAACATCTAGCTGCTGAGCTTAAGAATGTCAATGAAGCGAGTTCTGCAGCACAACAAGCTTCAAATCCCACGCCTGCGTCGCAGGGACCGAGTGAAGTCAGCCACAGTCCTGCGGGTGCCTGCTGTTCTGCGGTACCTACGACGAGTCACTGACAAGATTGGCTATATCTTAAAGAAGGCTTTTATCAATACATTTTTCCAGCCATAGTTTCTACCGCCTGTCAAGTGTAAAATTCCTCTCAAGATCCAGGAGTGTACAAGCTTCATGTAATGATGGTCTCTCTTATATTGGCCAAACTAAAGTGCGATCCATTTGAACTAGAATAAAAGAACACTAGCTGAAGTGAAGCACCGGCTGGTTGAAACAGTTTGCATTATGCGGCCATGTACTATCAATCCAACCATTATATAAAATTGACAAACCACAATACTTGCCAAAGAACACCGATTACCGATACCCAGGATGATAGCGGCTATTGAAATTAAAAACATCCTAATTTCAATAGGTAAGATGGTTGTTGTTACCACGTGTTTGGGTTTCAATTATTCACAATATTAAACCAAGCATAAAATAGCTGCTTCACCTTAAGATACCATAAGCTCGTTATGCGTAATTCGGACTAATAAATAAAATACAGAAATGAAGGTAGATAAGTGGTAAGAAATTTGACAGACGAATAACACTTCAGTCTGCCCGTGCCCATGGATCCTATAAAGTGTCTGAAACGTCGGTAAAATTGTAAACTAATTTAAACGCGATAAAATCTGTAGTCGTTTTTGGCAGTGATGATGAATATCAATGAGGGCCGTGCATTTAAAACCATTTCATTGTCGTTTATTTTTCTCGAAGTTTGGAGTAAATAGTAATTTTTATTATTTTGCTTTGTTTTTTATGAGCATTTTTATGACAAATGTTCTTGTGAAATTTTGTGTTTTCTTTAAGTTTGTCACAAATAAACACATAGTTGCATCTGATATAGATTAACGAGGTGAGCGTCGGCAATAAACATTTCGTTCTGAATCGCCGCCAATTACGGACCTCTCTCGTGCGCTCCTACATGAGTCCACCATTCTTGCTTATGCGGTACAATGTTAGTTGCAGTGACAGTGCTGCCGCGTTAAAAGTGTTAGGTATCGTTAGTAGCTGCTCGCAGGCAGGTTTCCGACCTAACACACATACACACATAAACAAAAACGCCCTCGCGGCATTTAGTTTGACTTGTGCGCATTATGCGGCAGATAGATACACAAAGTACGCTAGCGCTCCTAAAGCGCTTACACTTGCTTTTTAATAGGCACACACCTCCCCACGCAGGAAGGCAGGGCTAGTTTAGCTTTACACCGTGCCGGCTTGGGTCGCCCCAATGGTAAAAATGGACGATAACAATGCCGCCTAACACCACGATGCGATAGACGACTATTTTCGCAAAACCGCCCCAAATAATGGGCCAAAATTTACGTCACCGTCATCTTATTACCGAAGGCAAAACTGCTGCGATAACCGCATGCCCACTGGGTTCAAAACAATGTTCACGCCCTCGCCCTCAGCGACACCCACCCGGACCGTGGCCCGTAATTACGCCTGCCCAGTGCATCGCCATCTTTCGATGGTATCCGTTGCTGAAGACGAAACTCGGCCCTCGAGAAGGACATCAAACCCACGACCGTGTCCGCGACCTTTTTTACCGTGGAAAATGCCTGCGCATACCTAGGCACGCTACCCGTCCTCGCGGGGCAAAGACGGTTATGTCGGACTCGACCGACTAAAACCACGCTTTAGGGTGGGTCACAGGAACGTTCTTCCACTCATCTGCAACCCCACCAGCGCTTGGCGCCGAAGCAGCCCATTTCGGCCCTAAGGCCACTGTAGTTAGGTAACAGACTCCCCGAGACTGTTACTCTAGGGCCATAGGAGCCAGGAGATCCAAACCACGCAGGAACGAGACTCCCAGCCCCAGCGGCGGCCCAGATGTTAAGCTCCGCGCTAGCTCCTTTTCGGCCGCAGAAGGAGGAGATCGACGACACCATGCCGAATGTCCCTCCTCCTACGGCCCTCCACACCACTTGAGCGGTGCGGCCCTGCCGAATCGCGGAAGATAGGAAGAGCGACCTACTAAATATCGACACTCCTCTTCCCCGCGACTCCTCCTTGGTTGCGAAGGACAGGAAGGTGGCACACCTACCTCCTGCAACCCGTCCTCGCATCCTCCAAGGCGCTTCCAAAGCGGGCTTCTGCAGCCCGCTTGCAGCACTCCTCCACGGCCAGCCTCCTCAGGCCAGCCAGGTACCTCTTAGCTTCCCGCGCGGACCCAAGCCGCAGTTACTAGCCCACCGCTACGACAAAGCGAGAACCTGTTTGGGGGAACCGTGTCCGCGACCTTCGCTAACGTGCTGAACCGGACGGTTTCACCGCCGTACGACTTCGTAAAAGGGTAAAAACGCCCTGCCATAGAAGTGACCTAAAGTCGCTATTATTTCCCGCTGCTGTCGCCCACGGTGACGTGAAATTGAGTCGAGGGCGCCTTGTCCACGAGTTCAAGTGGACGTTCTTCAAGGATCCGATCTATCTACCTCTTATTCACGCTCTATGCGAGCGATGATGTTAATCTAGTTCTTTACACTAATGACACCGCCTCTATCGTTCTGAAATTATATTTATAACAGGCTCCAGAACGCGATCAATTGTTTAGGTGATCAGTTTTGTAAATGGAAAATCGCCGTAAACCTAAATAACGCCACGTGCTGACTGATGCCAGACACAAGGGCAACTAAAACTTTACGGCTAACCGATATCACGGGAAAGGCACAAATACCTAGCGTGACCTTCGACTGCAACATGTCGTTCAAAAGTCATATTCAGGACGTTAGGCGAAAGGTTTATTCGTTTCGACCAGACTCTATCACCTAATTAATTCTTTTTCCCTCGCTTACGAGTACAGCGAAAAGCACTACCCGTACACAACACACCAGCTTTCCAGGGTGGTTCTCACCAGCCCTGCGACCGATTAAAACAGTCGCCAGATGCCCGTTCCGTAAATCGATCGTCGACGATCCTAGGAGAGACTAAAGATGCCTAATTCCTCTTGGCGCTTACTTTTAGCAAAAGCGTCGGTCACCTGGTTCGTAGGGACGGTAGCTTCCACGAACTCTACGTTAGATGAAGCTTAATGAGTTTTGAAGCACAACCTCCTTGGCGAAAAACAAAAACAAAGCAAGAAAGTTTGCAAAGAAAACTTTTAAAACGGACATACTGTCTAATTTATTAGATTGTTGATTATTGTGATGGTTGGACAGAGGCAATTTTTATCAAAATATAATAATTGATAAAAATTTATAAATTTGTTTAAAAATATAATTAACTTTGTGCTTATTCTTTGTTAACAATGATGGATTAAAAAATGGAAGCTAATGATCCTCTTACTAGAGCTAAGCTAGGCAATTTTGATTAGCATTTAAACACACATCATCAGCCTTTGTAAGTCCACTGCTGGACATAGACCTCCCCAATACACCCTTATCCATTAGAGGGTTTGGACCGTATCCACCACGCTGGTCCAATGCGGTTGGTGGGTGGACAGACTTTTTTACATGCCCATCCGACGCATGAATCATCTTACTTTTCAGACAATTGGGTCATCGCCCAAATTGCCCCTAACCAACTAGGAAACAACAATGAAAATTTGTTGCGTCCCGCAGGATTCAAACCCACGACCTCCGGTTTCTAAAGCATACGCCCATACCACTAGGCTACGGAGACAATGTTGGTCAAATTGTATGGTAAAAGCTAAGTTTTAGGCTAAGCTAATTTTTCATAAAACATGGGGTCGGCTTTAATTCATCCAGATTTATCAGAAAAATTGTTTATAGGCAGAGCGACTAGCATCTCACCTCCACTTCACAATCCAAAGGGTAAACTGCATTCTAAGGATGAATTAGTTGTTAGTAAATTTAGAGGCACTACCTGATAAAGACTGCCAAAGATGTTCTTGACAACCGGGGCTGCCTTTTTACATGCCTATCTAACGCATGAATCATCATACGCTTTAGACAGATGGGCGACCGGCCCATATTGTCCTAAGTAATCAGAAAACGTCATTAACATAATTTAAACATGTTACCGTTGCTTTCCCTCGGGATTGGAACCAAGGACCTCCGGTTTATAAAGGAAGGGCTCTTACTGCTAGGTCACGGAGGCGGATACGACATACGACGAATTAAATTAATTGATTTAAAGGGAGCAGTCGGGCCACCTGAAGGGAAGTGGCCTATAGACTTTGGTAATACTAGTGGTATCAACAACGCGCTACCTACCGTGAGACATAAAGTGTTAAGTCTCGTTTACCCAGTAAATACTAGTGGCTTTCTAACATGCGAGTAAAATTGAGAGTATAAATTGTAGGATTTTTACACAGAGCAAAATTAAATAAAAGTGATGTTGTATCTTATATAAAGGAAATATTTTGATGACATATTTAATGGCGAATACAATTGTAGGTGGCGTCGAAAAGTAAACATCAGTAAACATTAGCTCTGTATTTACTGTGACGGAAAAATATGAAAGGTGTTATTTGTAAGTTATTATTGTATAATAACGATCGGCGTCGTGCAATTCAGATGCGAAAGTGTTATATTAGCGTGAAAGACATTATTAACTTGGAAAGAATAATCGACTTGAAAACAAGATAAGTAAAGGAATACGAAACATTAAAAAGTTAAATATTTGAATTTAAACTTCACCGTTAATTTAAACTCATTATTTCTATTCGGCAACAGATGTCGCTAAGATATCTATAATACATCGATGAAGATCAATCTGTCAATCTGCTTATAAACAGTCCAATAGATGGCACCTTTGTAAAAAATTCCCAATCAGTAAATGGAAAACTGTTAAAATTGCGAGAACAAGTCAACCGCATACTGTAGAGATTGTGACCTACAAAAATAAACAAACAAAAAAAATAAGCAAAGAAAATAAAAAATAATAATAAATAAATAAGAAAAAAGACTTCCAAAAGTCATCCATCAAAGATGGATAAAAGTATAGAAATCCTATTGGCAAAGTTGGACGAAAAGTTAGAGCAACAAACTAAAGTTATAACAACTTCAGTAACACAAAATGTCATGGCAGCACTAGACAAAAAGCTTAAAGCAATCACGGAAGAAAACGCCCAACTCATAAAATAAGCCAGCTAGAGTTAAAACTCAAAAACGTTGACAAGGATAAGCGCAAAATTAACCTCGTCTTTTTTGGCATCGCGGAAGGAGAAGCAACAACAGAAACGGAGCTAGTAGACTACATAAAAGATATAATAATAGGAATTGGAGTACATTTTGAAACCTTCGAAATTAACAATATTTACAGAATCGGTAAAAAAGAACTCCATAAAAATCGCCCTATTTTAGTCTCACTCACAACTACGTGAAAAAAACATATGATTCTGCGTAACAGATCCAACTTGCACGAAGGTTTAAAAATCAAAGAGACTACCCTAAAGAAATAATAGAAAAACGTAAACAACTGCAGCTACAAGTTGAGGAGGAAAAGAAAAAAGGGAATATAGCGTTCGTAAAATATGATAAACTGATCATAAAGAAAGCACATGAAAACAACAGAGAAAAGAGGAAAAGAGAGACCTCAGGATCACCAAAAGTGCCATCACAAAAGAAAATTAATGCATGTAATACACAAAGTGCTTCAACCACCTCGAACAACGCCACCCCTAAAACTGCGACAAAGGAAATAATCAGACCAAATATACTAAACTATGTAGAGCGCGGGATATCAGCTTCACGATCAAATCGCTCAAAAAACTAATATGCGGCACCCGGATCCAAACAACGTCAACAACCACATTATCAAACACAACAATCATAAATTGCACCCCAAGCCGGCTTGTCACCGTGGGGAAGAAGACAAACACCCTCCATTTAAATCAGATTATTATAATTCAAAATACCCTAAAGCAAACCCTCTGAAAAAATATGCACGAAACGAAATCATCACAGATAAAACAAGATAAAAACAACACTGAACGTATACATGTCTGTACACTAAATACCCGGACACTAAGAACAGAAGAAAGCCTAAAAGAACTAGAGATAGCTATATCCAACATAAAGTGGGACATAATGGGCATCAGCGAGATGGTACAAGAAAACTGGGTCATCTTTAAAATTTACTCCAAGATTATTTCTATGAGAGTATCTCGGAAGCAATAAAACCGCACTATAGTAAGAACATTATAATCATGGGCGACTTTAATGTTCAGGTAGGAGAAAGGAAAATTGGAGAAGAATACTCTATAGGGAAGTTTGGGCATGGCAAAAGAAGCCGAATCGGACAGAAACTAGTAGAATTCTTGCTAGAAAACAACCTAATTTTAATGAACTCGCGTTTTAACAAAAAAAAAATAAAGGCAAATGGACGTGGTCCTCTCCAGGCGCGAAGTTAAAAACAGAAATCGATTTTATTATAACCAACACAGCAAGCGCGTTCACAAATACAAACATAGTTAAAAAACTCATCTTCAACATAGACCACCGCATGGTAAGAAGATGCTTAAGCCTGAATCAAGTGAATGAATGCCTAAAAGATCCAGGAAAAACCTTATAAATAATAACAAGCTGAACCAAATTTCAGGACATAGTCACTTCACTAACCTCCGCAACAAAGAAGCACTCAACGAAATAGTAGCCTCCAACGTAGAAACTGGGATTAAATATAAGAGATACAAAACAAATGGAAAGAGCTGCTAGTCAACAAACCCAGAAATAAAGAAAGCTATTTGAGCAAAAAAACACTTGAACTATTAGACGAAAGAAAAACACTAGTATCAAATAAAGGCAACAAAGAAAGACGTCAAAAAATTGCAAACATTAGCTAAAAATCAAGAAGTATAGACCGTAGGGAGAAAAGAAATAGAGTTTTCGAAGAAAATATAAAAAGAACAGTAGGAACAAAAAAGGCTATGAAACAATTAATCGAACATGGTAAAGAATGGATACCAAAACTAAAGCAATGCAAATCTCACTTAACTAACCGACTTTCAATACAGGAAATAGCTACGGAATATTACTGCCTATTGTTTTCTGACAAATTTGATCCAGTATTAGACACAAATTCGGGAGTAACTAAAATAAAACAAAACAAAGTTGACGAAGTGTCGGAAATCCTTGCTTCAGAGGTAATCAAAGCAATAAAATCCCAAAAACTTGAGAAATCCCCTGGGCCCGACAAGATACCTAATGAATTGCTCAAGGGAACCTTAGAAGAAATCAGTCCTGTGTTGGCAAAACTTTTCAATGAAGTTCTCCAAACAAGGCAAATTCCAGAGGAATAGACCGAGTGCCATATAATTATACTACATTAAAAGGCCCTAGAGACGAGATTGGGAACTAAAGACCCATCTCACTAATATCAAATATTTATAAAGTATTTGCAAAAGTTATCTTGGAAAGAATATCTATAACATTAATCGAAAGCCAATCCGTAGAGCACGCAGAATTAAGGAAAGCCTATAGATCACATCCACACAATAAAACAGCTCATACAGAAGTATAACGAATACAATAAACAAATCTACTTGGCGTTTATAGATTACTCAAAGGCATTCGACAGCCTCAGGCACCAATACATATGGCGGAGCCTCGAACATCAAGGAGTCCAGTGCAGCTATGTAGAAATACTAAAGAGTATATATAAATCTAGCAAGGCCAGTATAAAACTAGAATCGATTGGAAAATCATTTCCTATTAAAAGGGGGGTACGCCAAGGCGATCCTCTCTCCCCTACGCTATTTAACGCAGTACTCGAGCACATCTTTACACACCTAAACTGGGACCACCTAGGTTTGAACATTAATGGAGTTCGCCTAAACCATCTAAGATTTGCCGATGACCTTGTGCTAATTGAAGAGAACCCAGCAGCAATAGAACAACCGATGCAGAGCTGGACTGGAAATTAATCCTAACAAAACTAAATTGATGACAAACTCAAAAGAATTGGATTTTATGGTAGATGGCAACAAGATTGAATATATCAAAGAATATATTTATTTAGGACAGATAATATCCCCTTCAGATGAACTGACAAAAGAAATAAACAGGCGAATAGCCCAAGGATGAAGAAAATACTGGTCACTGAAGGAAGTAATGAAAAGCAAGGATCTAGGCAATCACAGAAAACAGAAAACATTTGAGACCAGTATTCTATCAGTTCTTACGTATGGCTGTGAAACTTGGTCAATGACACTACACCATAGGGAAAGGCTAGCAAAGTGCCAACGGGCCATGGAAAGAAGCATGCTAGGGCTAAAAACCAAAGACAGAGTAAGGAACGTAGACATTAAAATAAGAACCAGACTTACAGTCATCCTTACCCGGATAGACCTCCAAAAATAGAGATAGGCTGGCCATATAATACGCCATCCCATTAATAAATGGAGCAAGCAAGTAACCCGCTGGTAACCAAGAAATGGCAAAAGAACCAGGGGACGTCAAGTCAGGAGATGGAAAGATGACTTGAAACATACAGCGTGACCACTATTGTTGAGAGTAGCAAGAGACGGGACCCATTGGAAGGAATTGAAGGAGGCCTTTTGTAACGCTAAGTTTTGGAATAAAAGGCTTTTTATTATTAATATTCATCATCATCATCATCATCAGCCCTTGATAGTCCACTGCTGGACATAGGCCTCCCTAATACACCCTATCCATTAGGGGGTTTTGGACCGTATCCCACCACGCTGGTCCAATGCGGGTTGGTGGGTGGACCGACTTTTTACATGCCCATCCGACGCATGGATCATCTTACTTTTCAGACAATTGGGTGATCGGCCCAAATTGCCTAACCAACTAGGAAACAACAATGAAAATTTGTTGAGTCCCGAGGTTTCGAACCCACGACCTCCGGTTTCTAAGGCACACGCCTATACCACTAGGCTACGGAGGCCCTTTATTAAATTATTAATATTATTATATTACAATTGTAGGTACTGTAAATATTTGTTATTTATTATTTCATACGTTGTTTCCTTACGCTTGACAACGCATGTAATCAATTTTACTTTTTGGTTTTTTAATAACCATGCAACTAAAACGTTAAAATTATGTTTTTGGTGGTAGTGCTCCGTATCCATACAAATTATAACATTTTTAATAGAAAAGTAAGAATTAAATTAACTATAATAATATTTAAAACTAACTCTTTTGTATAGTATTTTGCGATATCAACAAAAGGAACATTTTGATTAATCGTCTTCAGTCTGTTCACCTTCAATACCAATCAAATCGATTATTATGCCAGTGTTATTTTTTCATTGTATTCGGGTGTAACGGTAGCATAATAAAACATGGTGATCCTCATGACTGATATTCTATTTTTGTTTATGTTAAGCCGTTAAATTGTTTTTTACAATGTAAATTAAATAAATCCTAGCTGCAGTAACGCGTGGCAGGGTTTTTAGGGTTTTTATTATAAAAATGTAAAAAACGTTGTTGCATCCTAGAGCAAAAAATTTGTTACAATCGAAATAATAATTAAAATAGTGAAAGAGTTTTCTAAACGTAATTTGTGAGACATTAGTGTGTATGCACTACTGTCTTCCGGCATAAAAAGCTGCCGTAACATCTCATGTCTTGGGTCGATGAGTAATTTTGCGTCATCTTACGTTTGTTGCCTTACGGGTAGGGCATATTTTTCATTATATTATTTATTTGTTGTAGTTTTTACTTTCTGCTAAAAAAGTTATTGAAAACCGTTTCTACACTAACTTTTGGGCCTTAAATGACACGTTATTATGAAACCGCGCCTATGTATCGTTCCACTTTAAAATATTTAAATTTTCTGCGCTGAAATGTGTAGTTTTATTAGTAATGATACATGGAGTAGAGATGCCATGACTATCCACACTGAAGCAAGGACGAATCATAACGGAATAAAGCCGATTGAATCGTTCACAGTTTACGATTTCAAATAACCTACGTGTCCTAACGGAGTTGGCCCTTTATTAAATCGTGGGGTTTGAATCCAGCGGGGAAACAACTTTGTATTCTCGTTGTTCATTGGTTAGTTAGGGTAAAATGGGCCGATCAACCATTGTCTGAAAAGTAAGAGGTTCCATAAATCTGATGGCATGTGAAAAATCAATCCCGGTTGTTAACACAATCTTTTACAGTGTATACGAACTGCTAAAGATGTTAGTAACTTAATATTTACGGATAACAAAACTATTAAGAGATCAGATTCTAGTCCCTCTGCGTAAACACTGTTATTCATTCGTGAAGCCGAACTAATGATAACTTGGGAAACGGATAGAAAGAATAATATAGTACTTACGAAATAAAATATTTAATTGTTTTACAGTCATTAGTTATTTTCTTTTATATATCTGCTGCTTCTGCTTAAAATAAATGAAACAAATTGCCCCATTATTATTCGCTCATAACGTTACCTCCACCCAGCTTCTAGCAACTTTTGCACATAACAACTTTAAAGTACATTATCGTCATTCAGTCAATTTTTGAAAGCAGTATCCGTTTATCATCCGATTTATGAGCCTTTTAATGACTTGTAAGAAAATTAATGGTATTTAAAAGAACGAACGTTATTTTTACTTTAAAGGATAAATTTGACTGACATTTGTGTTAAAGACAAACACTTAGTTATCGGTCTAATATCTACCTTAAGAAGTTATTTTTTTAAACCGACTTCCCATAAGGAGTAACTGAATTTGGAGCGTATGTTTTTTTTTATATATTACCCGTTGCTTCATGCGGGTACTCTGATTTTGTTCATTCTAATTTTTAATGTTAGATATTAGCTGTCATTTGTTATTTCCATCCCAATTTTAAAAAGTTTTGTGATAAATAATTTAATAGATTGTTAGAAATTTAAAAATTACAACGTCAATAAATACACCTCGTGCGATTAAATTGCAAGCGCTTAAACTACGTTTTACATAATCGAACGTAATGAAACTAAAAATAGTTCGCGAGAGAATAACCAGAAAAGCTATTTAATGTAAACATTTTAAAATTACGATTCAGTTTAAATTTATGTAAAAAGTAATTCCATTGAAAAAAATCATTCTATGTTTATTATTCTTATTATTTAATTCTATTCATAAAACGATGTTATAAACGATATTTTGTTTAAATGCATACTTTAAAAGATATAAGAGATATAAAATGCGGTTGCAGAAATGGCGAAGCAAATTCGTACCGAGAACACGTTGTTACCTGCTTATATTGCGTCAAATATTTACACCCTTTTCAAAGTCGGTCATAAATTTTGTTAAAATTTTTCTTGTGTCATTATGTTTTTCTATCTTTTTTGACAAATGAACTGTGGGAGTCAGTAAATAACACTGATATATTAACATTGCTTACTTACTACTTTTCATAGCGTGTTCTTTTATGTTAATCGTGAGGCTAGAAATAATCATCAATAAAACCATGTATAATGTTTGTTAGATTCTTTAATTATGCCAGTTGAGAGACTATCTAACAATACATGATGGTACATGGACCATATTACTTTGTCTACCAACATTATTTTAACCAGGAAATAGTTGCCTTTCAGTCTAGAGTACCGTTGCTCTGAAAGAGCTATGAATTATCATTATTTAGATTTAGAATTAAAATTATTTATTAAGAGCTTATATCTAAATTTTATCATTATTGTAGAAGCAAATGCCGCAACACAACGAGATCAGCATCTCAAATAGTTAAAAAAATGGGAAAACACTCACATTAAAATGCTATAATATAAATAAACTTAAGACCTAACGGTGACTGTAAACCAGTAAACATTATCCAGTACGAAAACAGTCTAAAAAGAAATAAAAAGAGCAAAAAAGTTATAATAAAGTGAATGTCCTAAAATGTTTTAAACGTTTTTGAGTATCATTTCATAGATGAAACAACAAAATAAATTCTCTAATATAAAAGGTAGACAAATAAAGATTAATTCGCTTTTAATATTAAAATCATTTAACAACAATACGGAATGGATTAAAAATGTATCACAAATCATTTGGCGTAATCGTAGCGGAAATGTTGCAACGATGGCAAGATTTAAGGAAATGAGAAAGTCAGTAGCTATTATGAAGTCGCGGTCAATGGTAATGTAAAATGACAAGGGTCAACAACGTTGAAAAGTATGAACATGTTTACGGCGAGTTGTTGTTTTGCTTTTGACGTATGTACGAATGAAACGTGTGTGTTTTATTTTCAGATGAATCGAAGATATCTAAAGAAAGTCGTGTTAGTTACACTATTTATAACTGAAGAACGGCTAAACAGATTTGGCTGAAATTTAGTGAGGAGGTAGCTTAGAACCCGGAAAGAACATAGAATACTTTTATCCGGCTTCATAAAATTTGAATTCGTTTTCTATTCTAACCTTGCCGCGTTGAACAGTATTACATTTTAATGTAGCATTATGACATTTGACTTTTAAAACAAATGCTTCGATAGAAGTTATTGACAGGAAATATATGTAAAATAATTAATTTATTATTTCCCACAAAAAAGATGATAAAAATTCAATTTCTTTGTGTACATGACTCATTTTTAGACTAGCATGCCTTAAAGTAAAGTTCAATTGAATACAGAGTTTTGGTAAGTTTGCATAATATGACATGAATGTTACATTGAATAATTTACTCGGATATAAAAAAACATACGTATGTTTTCTTCGATTTACAGTTGGACTTTCGTTTTTGTAAATGCCATCCAACGTTTCAAACTTAAGTCGCAGAACTCAAATGCTGAGTCAAAGATGAGTCAAACTGACGATAAACGCGGCAAGAAGTTGAACGGAATCTATGGAATCTAAATCATTAACATAGAAATGTTGAATTTAATTATGACATAGAAATAATTGCTATTAGACCATTAAACAGCATTTGCAGCGTCTGGGTGGGTACCACCGTGGTGCCTATTTCTACCGCAAAGTAGTGTGAAAACACAACTGTGTTTCCGGTTTGAAGCGCAGCCACAGTACGATTTACTGGGTAAAGAGACATAACATCTATGGTGAGACATAGGATGTTGTGTCTTTACACAACAATGAAGCAACCGTTGGTGATACCAAATTGTCAATGTTATGTCCGTCGGTGACCGCGTTACATCAGGTATGGCCCCATTGCTCGTCTGATCTGCGTATGCAGTAATAAATATAAAAATAAACAAAAACCCACGACCCTCGGTTTCTAAATCATGCCTTTACCACTAAGGCTACAGTGAGGTTTGACTTTCAAACAGTTGCAATTTCCAGTATGGCTAGCATTCCTTTTTGTTAAATAAATCTCATGGTCCAGATCGTTAAGTGTTTGAAGCATTAATCCATGTTTTTCACATGGTCAGTATTTTGTCGTCTGTTCTCGTGTCGGAATACCAACAAAGCAATATATATTTGCAAGAAAAATAAAAATATTGAATATAAAGATAGAATAAAAATTTTAGAAAAAACACTTTTTATTCATTACAATTAAATAATCATCGTTAAGACAAGACAACGTCTGTCGGTTCAACTAGTAATAAATAAATCTTTTTCTTTCATATTTCCGTTCAAGTTCTCATAGGGTTGGTCTTCAATTTTTATGGTAAGTCATAAGCCCTGTTCTTTAGAAAATCAGCTTAAGATACCGCAAATCCCCTGGTCACCCTGGAAAATGGGATATTAAGTCTTGTTTATTCAGTTAGTTATTCATTGGATTTGCTCCTTTCATAGACGAGACTAATAGTCTTTTACCTCTACGGATTTGCAATGACGATTTGAAGTCTAAGAAAATTTATAGAAAGATGCATATAATGAAGTGTATGTAGAGACTTTAAAACAGATATTTTAACTTATTCACCGCGCACATTTCAGTTTTCAACTCTATTTAAAAGCTTCAATCTTCAATGTGTGTTTAATAAACTAACTAGATTACCACCATCTTGTGCGATGATATAGATAATGTGTTTGTAAATTTTGAATAATATATCAGGCTGTCTTAAGCGGTATTCAGTTCATAGTCTTTAAAATACAAGATCACATTAAGTACCCTATGATAACTTTCCATCTTGTATAGACCTTACCAGGAACAGAATAAAACAATTTAAGTATATGAAAGCTAAGCTTCAAATCTTAAATTGACTTTGGATACTAATAAAACTTTGGAGCTCTGTCTAATATGTATTTTTAGTGAAAACAATAATATTGTTACTAAAGAATTAATAAAGTAAAAAAATAAATTTCAGTGGCTTGGCTTTTATAGGAATCAGGCATGTTAGGGATTATATATTTAACATCTGATGTAAAATTTCACTTAACTGGTGAGAAGATACTCAAAAATATTTAAACAAATTTTTGATGGCTAAGGCAGTATATTTAAATCATAAAATAAAGTCATCCTCTAATAAAATCAAGACTACCCTGGCAAAGTTATAAATAGGAAACAGGTGAAAGACACAAAACAGAGGAATGACCTAGAAATCAAATAAGATGGTAAACTGTAAAGGAAAATGCTAAGGTAGCTAATGGTTCCAAATACTTAACAAACATAGCTCAGAAACTATGAAACTTAAATTCTAGTTCCGATTTCGCCTTATCACAACTAAAACCAAAATCTTTCTTGTACTATAGTATAAGATATGTACAATAAATAAAATGATTGCCAAAGCAATCTAGAATGATTCGAGCTTTTGTAAGAGTTGTCAATAGTCGCTTATTGTACTAATAACGTATTCTATAAACGGCTAAACTCACGTGAAATCGGAAATGGTGCCGACTAGTTTCGGACCTATCGGAGGTCCTTCACCAGGAAGAGTGGGATAACTTCACGGTCACGTCCCGTCTCGCACTGCAGGCCAGAGCAGCAGGAGGTGCAGGTAGCGATGATGCACTTGTGCAGCTAGCGATGTCACGACCTCACTTACGTCACTATTAGTGTTTATGATCGCACAAAAGTACTCACAAGGTCCACTTCACCATCGTCAGCACTAATGTTCTTGTTACGCGCCGCATTTAACAATAGCGGTTTCTAATTCGGCGGCACAGACAGATCCCTTGTCTCTGTTAAAATTGGGCCAGCGGTTATTTCTATGGCTTCCAAAAGCTTGCAAAGCTCTTCGGGCCTTATCGAAACGGACTAGTGCTCTGCCACCGCGGTGACGTTGATGTTCAAAGTGAACAGCGTATGCTGCGTTTGTCTTATGTCTTGTCTGTATGTATTCGAGTTATGCTTCTAGACCTGTGTCTGTTTGAAGCTTCATCTATTACTGAGTTCGGAGGATTGCGAGATCCCTCGAACTTAGTGATCAAACTTTAAAAATGGCCACACGCATAAGGATGCGTGGGTTGGTTACGAAAGTCGCTTAGGATCATCGACGTTCGGTATACGGACCGGCGCCGATGTTCGGTCGACTTCATCAATCGTTGCTGGGGGCGGTAGAACCGCCCTGGAACCTGAGTGTATCTCGTGTACGCGGTGTGTTGGTCTCGCGTGCTCTTAAGCGAGTATACCTAAAAGCGTGTGTTATCCCTACTTGTGTGTTAGTATCGTGTGGCGAGGACCCTTGGGGTCCAGAATTCTCGCCCTTCTTCATCTGGGTCTAAGAGTACATTACGGGACGACGTTTCCTACTAGAGGCTTCTGGGTCTGCGTGATAATTTGCAGCGCTTACCATCAGAGGTTATTTTGCGTTTCTATTCGTTCATAGAAATTTTTAATAATGTTTTAAAATGAGGCAGTAATGTCGGATCCTTGCAATCGCATGCAAGTCGACATTTCTTTGATAAGCTCTGCTCAGTGGCTCGTCAGTATTGTTTGACACCTGAGATAGATTTAAGTGGTGGGAGGATATGTGGGCAAGATTGAAGCATATGCGTTATCGGCCGTATGCAGAACATAAGCAGCTTTTCTTCTAACCTCTTTGACGTGACTTTTGAAACTCATGTTACTGTCAAGTAACACCTAAATATTTGGCTTTCTTCTGCAGGATCGGTTTGCGTAGAGTTCAATTGCCCGAGTATTTGCCTACATCGAGCATTGTGTGCGTTTTGGAACGGACGTGTGGTAGGAAGTGAGGTCAGCTCGACAGAGACCGATTAAAGTATATTGCTACACTTTTTCGGGATTCACATCAATCCTCCATTTGCGAAACCAATCGCCCTGGGCTATTGATTGCACATTGGGTTTACTGGTGATAAGGGATGGTGAGGAAGAGGTAATGAGGGCGGTGTCGTCTGCAAAAGCGCAAGGTTAACATTGAGCTTTTGGGGATATCGCTAGTATATAGCGTGAATAACAGAGGAAAAGAACGGAACCTTGTGGCACGCCCGCTGCAGGGGCGTCTGGTTGAGGTGCCTCTACTCGATATCGAAAGGCGATTCGAAAGAAGGCTTATGATGTGCACAAGCCTGTCAGGCATTAAAAAGTACAACTGTAGAGTAAGCCGTTGTGCCAGACTTTGTCAGATGCCTTTGCGACATCGAATGGGCAACCCTCGTGTAATGGGATCTAAGGCCTGACTTTGTTTTATTTAGGCCCGTCAAAATGTATTCTGTGGGTGATAAACCTGGTCGGAACAGGTGTTCAGGACGGAACCCGAATTTTCGTCTGGTAGGAGGCCATTAAGAAAACGTAATCCTTTTAC